>JAGSMP010002499.1:0-21032 GCA_029286625.1 Parnassius orleans | reverse complement strand
ACGCACGGACGCAGTCACGCACGCACGCAGCCACAAACGCACGCCACGCACGCACGCAGCCACGCACGCGCACGGACGCACGCACACGCACGCGGCCACGCACACGCACGCACGCAGCAACGCACGCACGCACGCATGCAGCCACGCACGCACGAAGCCACGCATGACCCACTCACGCACGCACACACGCAGCCACGCACGTTCGCACGCACGCAGCCACGCACGCACGCAGCCACGCATGCACCAACCCACACACGCACGCACGCACGCAGCCACGCACGCACGCACGCATTCAGTGACGCACGCACGGACGCACGCACGCACTCACGCAGCAACGCACGCACGCAGCCTCGCACGCACACATGTACGCAGCCACGCACGCACGGACGCAGTCACGCACGCACGCAGCCATACACGCACGCAGCCACGCACGCACCCAGCCACGCACGCATGGACGCACGCACACACGCACGCGGCCATGCACACACGCACGCACGCAGCCGCACACACACGCACGCACGCACGCACGCAGCCACGCACGCACGCACGCATACAGTGACGCACGCACGGACGCACGCACGCACGCACCCAGCCACGCACGCACGGACGCACGCACACACACACGCGGTCACGCACACACGCACGCACGCAGCCACACACGCACGCACGCAGCCACGCACGCACGAACCCAGGCACGCACGGACTCACGCAGACACGCGTCGCACGCATGCAGCCACGCACGCACGAAGCCACGCACGCACCAACCCACGCACGCACGCACGCACGCAGCCAAGTCACGGATGCAGTGACGCACGCACGGACGGATACGCATGCATTTTATGCACGCATGCACGCACGCACGCATGCACGCGCACACACACACACACACACACACACAGAGAGACACGGCCTGAGTCATCACCGGACAGGCCTGCCGACGCAATGATGAGGCAGGGTGGTTCCAGGAGGCCATGTCCGGATATGTGACGTGGCAATGCCCGCGTCCGGCCAGGAAGTGCCCGGCGTCAGGTATTGTGGTCGCGTGAGCTGACGTCTCTGCGCGAGGCGTGTGTCGCCGCGCGGCACCTGTACGCCAGGCATCGCAGGCTCCGCATTCGTTCACCGAATGCAGCCATTGAGGCGGAGCTGTACGAGGGATACAGAGCGGCGAGTTAACCACCCGGATGTCCTGCGGGCCGGGATCGGGCCCGTGAGAGATGCTGAGACTCTCAATAGAGATCCGGGGCGCCTTGACAGATGTGTGGATAAACTCCGCACCTGGCCCCCTGCTGACGCAGAGTCTCCGGCCTCAGCTCGTGGAGGATGGTGAGCGCTCTGTTCCCTGCGCGCGGGGAACATCCGCCTCGTTTATGGCTCCGCTACCGGTGCCGGAAGCGGACCACCAGGACGACGACGACGACATCCTGGAAGGGACCGGGGTAGACCTGAGTGGCGGTACGTAGGCTCAAGGCCAGGAATACCGCCCCAGGACCCGATGGCTTGCCTGCAAAAGCCTGTCCTGGCCTGGAGGCCTGGCCCTGACTGAGGGCTCTGCGCATGCTTGGAGAGGCCAATTCCCGCCTGCTGGAAGACGGGGAAGCTGGTCCTCATTCGGAAGGGCGCCCTGCGGATCTCCGCATATACCGGCCCGTGGTGCTGCTCGACGAGGTGGGCAAGCTCTTTGAAAGAGTAATTAAACCGCCTCGCCGAGCACCTTGCGGGGACGGGCCGGATCTTGCGGAACACCAGTTTGTTTCCGCAAGAGGCGCTCTACGGTGGACGCCATCATGCGCGTGAGAGCCCTCACGACGGGGATGCAGTGGCCATATTGGCGGTGTCTATCGACATCGCCAACGCCTTCAACCCATGCCCTGGAGCTGCATTAGGGAGGCACCGGTATCACCGGGTGCCGACCTATCTCCGTCGTAGTCGGGGACTATCTGACGGACAGCCGTCATTCACCCCGGTCGAAACGGTGAGTGGAACCGACGAGAGATGTCGCGGTGTCCCACAGGGTTCGGTTCTGGGGCCGCCCTGTGGAACATCGGTTACGACTCGGTGGGCGCGCCGACCTCCCCTGCCGGCGTCAGCGTGGTTTGCCGCTGACGACACGCTGGTACCGGGCACAGGGGTCGTACGAGGCGGCGGCGGAAACTATGACACGCGGGGCTGCGATAGTCGTTGAGAGGATCCGGCAACTGGGTCTCGAGGGTTTCAGACAAGTCCGAGGCCATGCACTCATGATCCTCGAAACAGGCCACCACTGGATCCCAGTGATGGTGGAGGGTATCCATCGGCGTCGAGCCGACGTTGAAGACCTCCAGACTCGTCCTCGACGGCCGATGGAACTTCGTTGAGCACCTCCGACGTTTGGCCCCCAAACTGGAACGGACCGGGGCTGCCTTCAGGCGGCTCCTGCCGAACCTGGGGCTAAACGCCGCCGGAGGCCCCACGCGGATCAGGTCCATGGCCTTTACGGGCCCGGTGTGGCGCGTGGTTTGGCGCGGCTTGCCGTCCACCACCTACACGCGCCCCAAAGGGTGGTTGCCGTAAAGATGGTTCGCGGCTACCGCACGATCTCCCTCGAGGCGGAGCCTCCCTTGAATTGCCGCCGCCAGGATCTGGAGGCGATAGTCCTCGCGCACCTGCATGAATGGCGCGCGGAGGCACTATGCCGGGGAAACCCGCTGCCGCGGCAGGGTTGTCGCGCAGCGACAGACTTCGGCATGATCTCGCGACATGGAGAGAGCGACTGTCGCAGCCCTGTGCTGGCACGCCACCATAGCGGCGATAAGACCCTCTTTGGTGGCGAGAGAGCCACGGTGTCCTCACCTTCCGCCTGACGCAGGTCCTCACCGGACACGGTGTGTTCGGGAGGTTCCTGCACCGAATCAGGCGGGAGGAAACGCCCGGTGCTCCCTGCGAGGATCGACCGGAGGACACGGTGGAGCACACCGTGGAGGTGTGCCCTGCTGGGTGGGCACCGCCGTGTACTCAGCGGCGATAGGCGGCGGCGACCTCGCGTCCGGCCCTGGTCAAGCCATGGTCCGAGCGAGACGGAATGGATGCCGTCACCACCTTCTGCGAAGCAGTGATGCGAAGAGGTGGCGGAGCGGGGAAGGAAAGAGCAACAGCTTTCCTTCCGGCCGCCGCAGGGGAGACGCCCTGGCGTCGGGGCTACGTCGTGGCCCGACCACCGTAAGCGCGGACCTGTGGACGGCGAGCAATGGGTAGCGCCGTCCGTCCAAATCCGACGACAGGCCGTGTCGACGGCGCGTTTTGTTACGCGCGCCTCAAAGAGCTGTCAGCAGCGTGAAGGGCCCGGGGCCGATGCCTGCCAGGGCTGCGGGCTGTTCGAAAGAGATACCGCGGCTCCGGAACGTAAGGCACTGAAGGAACACGGATGGTTTAGTCAGTAAAGTCTGACACCCTTCCGCTCCACCCACAGCGAAAGGCGTCATTAGATGATTTATCCAAAAAAAAAAAAAAAAGCCTTGTCCCGTTACATAACCGAGGAGCATCTAAATTTCGCATTAGCATGACTGGGACTTAATAATGTGAAACTTATGTGAGCACACACAACTCTAGAGAATTTAGAAACTCTACAGGATATGGTGCTCTGTTCTGTGTCCATAACTGTGTCTACTGACAAATACTCTGTTATTTCTCCTGCTACTGCTAATATATCTGAATTTATTTTATTAACGCTCTCATTTTTGGTGCAAGAATCGCCCTTCATGTTGTCTTCATGCATGTTGTTCGTTAAATCTGAATAAACGCTCGCAATTAATTCGGAATGACTCTGTACTAAATTACAAAATCTCTCGTCAATTTAACGCAGCCCTCAGCATCCGTTTCCAACCGCCCATCGCCAATTTTTAATAGTGTGTCAGCATAGTTTGCAGCATTGATATCATTATACAAATGCACTCTCATATTCGTAGTTAAACTGAATTTTGTCACCTTGTTCCATAAAATAGACGACTTGAGGCATGCTTTAATTTCATCTGCAGGTGCCTTTGAATGACAGGTAAAGTTTGGCGAGTCACCAGCCAGTAAAACCACCATTCCTCCCATTACATCGGTATTGCTGCGCAAATCCTGGAGCGTTCGATTTAGTGCTTTACAGCTTTTATGCGACATTGTACTTTCGTCCCACACTAAAAGTTTGAATTGTCGTAGCATTATAACTGTACCATTTTTGCTAAAGTTGCAGATCGGCGATTCTTCCTGGGCTAGATTTAGAGGAGTTTTAAACAGAATGTGCAGTGCGGCCCCGCTTAGCAGCGTGGCGGCTATACCGGAGGAAGCTACGGCCACAGCAATGTTTTTATCTTTCCGTACCTGCGCTAATAATAAGTTTAACAAAATGTTCTCCAGTTCCTCCAGGGGCATCTAAAATAAAAGTGCACCATTTCCAGATTCAATTTGTCCTAATACTTTGTCAAAACTCGTTTTGTTTCGGGTACAAATTGGCTACTTGCTGCTGCAAAGCTGGTATATCGTAGTTTGTTTCACGTATAATTTCATCACTTAGTTAATTTTCGGTTGTTCGCTGAGGGCTTATCATTCCAAAGTCGCTTAATTTTTGCCTACCATTTTCATTACTTTATCTTCAATTTTCCAAGTGCTTCATTATAAATGTGTTCATTGTATGTCATGTTCGCGTGTATCTGCTGTAACCTTCGCAAAATATCTTCCGCATGTACTCTTTATATTTGTCCCACAATTTATGTGCATTAGATAGCCCGCAAGATGATATGAGAGTTGCATAATCCCTAATTTTGGCTGGTGACTGGCACTGCACAGCTTCCTTCATGGTTTCATCCCAGTGATTATCGTTTCTAAAAGATGCAGAGCTTCAAATGCTTCTCTATAAGTTGCGCATTCCTGACCGTTGACAGTTTTATGGTCTTTATATCCTGTAGGACCCGAACATGGTGCAGCAGCAATCGTAAACAGAAACATTCAAAATTAGTAAAATGGACGGTATACACACGACCAAGGGCATCTGATGACTTTACACCGGGCCAATTTGCAACAGGCGCGCCTGAATACGGCGTTCCACTCCTTCCTAGATGTGTTCCAAGTATAATAGCGGGGACTTCAGAATATAACAACGTTTTTGCAAAGGGTCGGTTTGACAAAGGTAGAAGGCTGTTAGTGTAGTTTTGGCGGTGATGCAATTCATCTTGGAAATTTTCGGTGAAATATGCTCCATTTTCTAAGTAAAGCAGTGAGTAACTGTTGGGTGCCTCGTGTAAAGGAAGCCAAGAGACACGCTGCCTCGTTACTGCAGACATAACGCCCTGCTTGAAAGGTCTGTACATCATTAACGGATTTGCCTCACCTTCACTCCTGAGATTAAATATTGCTTGGTCAGCTTTATTTATGTACTTACAGATATACTTGATTGCGCGGACAGCTACATGTTTCATTACTAATGTGTTAAACATTTTACATAGAATGGGCGAATACGGGACAATCCAGCTGTTATCTGGTTGTTTGAACTGTTATAGATCCTTTTATAGGGATCCGCTGACACAAAGCACACGGTCAGCACTCTTAGTAGCTTTGCTTTCTCATTTTCAAGACTAGCAATACCAGTCAGTCCGTCATACACTCATCCGAAATACTGCCTCTCAAATTCAATTTTAATTTGTGTCTTTCTATAATAAAATACAGTTGTATTTCTAAATAGTTTTTAAAAGACATTTCGTGAAGCTATAACATTGGTGGCAACGGGGATCTATAAAAGGTCCTGGTGCCTCTGAGGACTCAATTGTGTAATTACTAAAACATTCTGTGTTGTGATCTCTATAAATACTACTGCTTAAAACTCGTTTCTCGCTGAACTTCCGAAAACGATACCCGCCTGGCCGCATGAAAATTTATGCTAGAAGTCATACAACTGAAAGAAAAGAAAGAAAGTAGAAGAAGAATACCACCCAGCATCTGCACATCATTCGCAAACCGAGTTCACGAAGTCAGCAGTGCTGCACACTTTCGCTGTTTTACGCTGTCGCCGTGTTCCTGAATCCTGATCAAAAAAAATACAAGTACATAAACCCGACATGTTCCTGTAAGTCCGCTCCAGTTTTATACGAATATTATAATGATACAGTCTTAAATATTGTGAATAATACTGAATATTTTATAAACTTTACAAAATATAAGTTAATTTATTTAAACAGTCAAATCAAAAAAAAAACAAAATTAATTATATTTTATTACATGTCATCATTCATTTTAGCATAATTCATTGTATATCAAGTGTCTTTTAAATATTATATTTTAATTGTGCCATTGCTTGTATTCGAGACCAGTGCAACGCCTTATCGCTACTACTCCCACGCGAAACGCCGAGTACCTTATCTTTGTTTTGACTAACCTCGTCCGTCACAATGCCTAAAGACGAACCTACACCGGTTATTTCGACACCAAACATCGATCTCAATATTCTTTGTAAATTTATAAGTAAGTTTGACGGCAACCGAGAAAATTAATGCCATTTATTAATAACTGTAGTAATGCTATGAACCTCGCGTCAGATCAACAACAGGATATTCTTTTAAAATACATACTTAGTCAATTAGAAGGACGCGCTGAAAGTGCGTGCTCGATTAAAATATTTGAATCTTGGTCACAGTTAGAAGACTTTTTTAAATCCCAATTCGGTGACAGAAAACATTACGCTGCACTGCTCTCAGACCTACAAGAATGTCGTCAGTCCAACGAAACGGTCAACCAGTACGCCCTACGAATAGAGACGTGTTTGTCTAAATTATTAACAGAAATAAATATATCAATACCTACCAAAAAAGGGAGAACTGGCAGGCCGTCTCGCGGCAATGCAGGACTTAGCGTTACACACTCGTGGTTGGCTTAACTCGTCTATCAACAGTAGTTCGATGCCGCGATCCGATACGCTCAATGATGCTAATTTTGCCGTGTCTGAAGAAAAATATTCCAGGTGACTCGACGCCATCTTAGTCAAACAAATACCCAGGATTCAAACCAAAGACGCTTTACTAGTCGTAATTTTCAACAAAACCAAACAACCACGCGAGAGAGGCTTTAATAATTCAGCTGGGTCTTCTCTGTTCAGAACTGATTATCCAGTGTGCCGATACAAATACCCGGTCATATATTAGAAACATGCCGCAAACGCGAGTCTAATAATCGACGACGATTTGGTAATGTTCAAAACAATTATAGTAATAATGTTAATCGCAATAACTACAATAATAATGGTCCACCGCCTCACACTTTCCTGAATCAGTATATCAATGCTGCTATTGCAGACGATCAAAATGTCGATAACACCAACCATCATTTAAACGCGGAGGATTTCCGTCCAGTATCGCACGGGAAGACTAAATAGCGAAGCCGATACTCACCCCATTGCCAATCATAACACAGCATTTCGCTCATTTTCTATTCCTGTTCCAACTCAATCTAACCGACAGGGTATCCAGCCCCAAACCGACAGATTGAAAGTTAATAATGCTACTTCCATTACCAAACAGCCTATCAACGGCGTCATATCGAAGAATATTTCGTCTCCTGCATCTATTCGTTCCAAGTCAATCTAACCTGACAGGGTATCCAGCCCCAAACCGACAGATTGAAAATTAACAATTCATCAATTACCAAACAGCCTATCAACGGCGTCATATCGAAGAGTATTTCGTCTCCTGCATCTGAAAAGAAAGAAAACAATATTAAAATATATAACATCTCTACAAATCCATCAAAAATACTTACCTTTATAAAAGTTCAAACTTCTGTCTCATCGAAACTTATCCTTGCTCGTCGATACCGGCGCAGCTATCAGTATTATTAAAGATTCTGCTGTAGAAAAATGCCTGAAATAAACAACAATACTATAGAAATAATTGGTAGGAAATGACTCTGTTACATCCCTTGGTCACATCCCAATTGAATTTTGTTCCTACCAACATAACTTCTACGTACTTCCGGCGTTTGATTTGCCATGATGGAATCATCGGTAGCGACTCCTTATCAAATTAAATTGCAAAATTAATTATGACAACAACACCCTAAAAATATATAAAGATGAAATAGAGCTCTGTTTCACTAAGCCAGTCTATACTATTGCACCTCGATGTGAAACTATCATAGAGTGTTCTGTTAGAAATCCGACATTAAAGAAGGACTTGTTCTCGATCAGAACCCCGTAGACTCGCTCCTAATAGCTAACTGCATCGTAAAAGAAGTCATTCAAGAATTAATATTTCGTTGTAAATACTTCGAAAGCGAATTAATCGTCGATTCCGATCTAAAATTAACGCTACAACCTTTGGAAAATAAATATAATCATCAAATCTTATACTTCTTCGGACGGTTCACGAAATAACGCCCTTACTGCAACCGATCAAACTCTAAATCTCTTAAGATTGTCACACCTAAACAAAGAAGAGAGAAAAGCACTATGCGATCTTTGCTGTACTTATCGATATTTTTCATCTGCTGGCGACAAATTAACTAACACAAACGTCTTGCAACACGAAATCTATCATCTTCTATACCAATTAACACTAAGTCTTACCGCTTCCCTGACATTCATAACAGAAGTAGAACGCCAAATAAATAAAATGCTTGACGATGGCATCATCAAACCTTCGACATCACCCTGGTCATCACCAATTTGATAGTACCAAAGAAAACCGATGCGTCCGGGCAACGTAAATGGCGCGTAGTCATAGATTACCGTCGTCTGAACGACATCACTATAGGAGATTCCTATCCGATACCCAACATAACAGAAATTCTTGACCAGTTAGGAAATGTAAATACTTTAGCACTTTAGATCTTGCTTCTGCTTCCACCAGATAAGAATGTCCGAAAAGGATGCTCCTAAACTGCTCTCCGTCCTGCAAGGACACTTTGAATTCACAAGGATGCCTTTGGGCTAAAAACGCCCTTCAACATTCCAGAGGTTGATGAACACTGCCCTATCTGGCTTACAAGGACCCAGTGCTTCGTCTACCTAGATGATATCGTTATTTACTCATATGATCTTCAAACACATAAATAATCTTTCTAACGTTTTTGACAGACTCTGACACTTCAATCTTAAGCTCCAGCCAGATAGTGCGAATTTCTCCGAAAGGAAGTATCATATCTTGGTCATATCATTACCAACGAGGGTAAAGCCAAACCCAGAGAAAACTAAAGCTGTTCAACAATTTCTAACCTCGATGTCCAAAGACATCAAATCTTTCATGGGACTAGCGTCATACTATCGAAGATTTATACCAAATCTATCCAAAATTGCAAAACCTCTTACAAACCTTCTGAAGAAAATGTTCTTTCGATTGGCAAAATGAGCAACAATTAGCCTTCGAAACTCTAAAAATTGTTGACTACTGCTCCAATATTAGCCTACCCAGACTTCACAAAACCTTTCGTGTTGATTTGTGATGCATCAAACTTTGCTATTTCGGCCATATTATCACAGGGTCCCATAGGAATGATAGACCTGTCTTATGCTTCAAGAACTTTAAATAAAGCAGAGTGTAACTACAGTATAACAGAAAAGAAATGCTTAGCAATTTTTTCGGTACTAGTATTTAGCCATACCTGTATGACTGTCGTTTTAAAATTATTACTGACCACCGCCCACTTAAGTGGTTATTTAACTGCAAAGACCCAGGTCAAAATTAGTAAGGTGGAGGCTAAAATAGAAGAGTTCGACTACGAGGTCGAATACAAAAGCAAAATTAACAGTAACGCAGACGCATTATCCTGTTTCCTGTTAATCCATGTGTACAAAATGATACTATCTCAGATCCGCAACCTTCCACCTCCCACGAAGAACCCCAAACTACTCAAGATTCCGAACTTCCTTCAGACATTCTCGAAGAACTCATTGAACTGGGTGACTTGGATCTCAGCCCATCGGAACTCCTGAATCCTGAACACACTGATTCAATCCATTAGACGCAAAATCTACAAAATTCCTGTAATGAATCAAATAAAGACTCTGAAAATAACTTGGCCCACTGCAACGACGATTACTCTATATTCCTTAAAACGTTTTCTAAAAGGATGAGACATTTAATACTTATAAAAGAGTATAATGAGAGCCTTTTAAAAGTGACTGCAAAACAATCCTAGTCCCTGTATCTATCGATTTTGACGAATCAAATCCTACCTTGAAGATATTCTTTCCGGTTTATGACACAAAGGTCTTAAACGAAGAACGAGAACTTCACTGTTTAAAAAGATAGAGTCTAAAGGCAAAATTTATTATCTTCTATTCACAAAAGTATATTATTTTGATGACTGTTCCTATCCTGAAATCTTCAAGACCTTAAAAGCCGCTAGGGACGACATTATACTTTCAGGTAATATCAGTGAAATCGCATTTCTGATTTTAAGAATCTGTTCGAACATTCGTTTGTCAAAATATACGGCATGCTTATGTATTTATATAACAATACAAATATAACAAAATATACATCATAACTCCATAATATACCCTGTACCAACAGAGATATCGAAAATTAAAAGAAAATCATGATATACCAATAGCCGGTCACTTAGGATCAAATAAAATGTATAATAGAATTAAAGAACGTTATTATTGGAAAACATGCGCGCAGATAGAGAGGTACGTACAAATTGCAAACTTTGCCAAACAAATAAACCGTTACGCAAGATTAACCGGTCTCCTATGCAAATCACAACCACTTCTACTCGCCCATTTGAGAAAATAAGTTTAGATATAGTAGCCCCTACCCGAAGCGGGTTTCACAAACCCGATTTATACTCACTCCAAGATGATCTAACCAAATTCTACAGCCTATCCATTTCCAATGTCACCGCAGAAGAAACATGAAGCTCTAGTTCACTTCATTTCACAATTTGGGATCCCAAATCAATAATCACCGATCAAGGAACAAATTTTACGGCTGACCTTTTCAAACGCACATGAATTTTAAAATAAGACAGATATGGTCTCTCCATATCATCCCCAGACTCAAGGTGCTCTCGAAAGGAGCCATGCCACTTTGAAAGAGTATTAAGTCCTTCGTGAACGAAAACCAAACCGATTGGCACAAATACGTCTATACAGCAATGTTAGCTCACAACAGTAACGTCCATACAACAACTCAGTTCACCTTACGAACTTTTTGGTCATAAGCCGTATATTCCTGATGCTATTTTCGAATCAAAAGGTAACGTTACCTATCCTGATTACATTAAAATGCTCCAGCATCGATTAAAGATTTCTCGAGAGAAAGCCCTACAAAATATACAAATTTCAAAAGAAAGGTCTAAAACATACTACGACAGAAACTCTGCACGGTCAAATATAAAATAGATTACGTCTACATCAGAAATCATCTTCGTCTTCGCAAAGCCCTCTCCCTATTTGAAGGGCCTACAAAGTCGTCAAGGTCCACAGTACATAATTACTCCTTATTAACAGACGCTATGTTAAACACCACTGACGAAGTAAAACTCGCTCATGAGATAAGTTCTTAAATATCAAAATTACATTCGTTTTAAGACATATATTTTAATACTTACAATTAATTTATACACTTTCCTTTTACATTATATACACATTATTATACAATCTAGACTTAGTAAGCTTTTAATTATTATTTACAGAACCACCATCGCATTTTGTGCTATTATTCTGCAACCGGCAATGGTCAATATGTTGAACGCATCGACAAGAGCCTGGTATATTCTTCGACCCTGTTGGTACATTGAGGATAATTAATGATCAATTTCACATCGTTATACCAGTAGACGTACATCCAATCCAACATCATTTGGAAAACATTCATGAAGTATTTAAAATAGTCCGATTTCAGTGTCGTGAGAGTGCCGAAATAGATTATACTCAGTGTGAAAATATGTTACAACCCTAGAAGCACTTTACAACGACATCTTAAGAGATTTTAATGCGATTTATATTATCTTAAACGGTATGTCCAAGAGATCTGCCTGGTTCTCAGGTATTGGCACGGTATTTAAACACATTTTCGGTACACTGGATGAAGATGACGCTGAAAATACAACAAAGCTATTCATGCTCTGTTTAATAATGAAAATAAACTAGCAGAATCTATCAAAAGGCATATCTTAGTTTCTAAACCGCTATTTCTAATGTTAATAAATCCTGGAGGAATTAAATGACAATCAAATAAAGTTAAATAGCGCCATTGAACTCTTTCTTCTACTGTTAAAACGCATCTGAAATGTTAAATATACTCAGTTTTCAAACGAAACTATCAAATGTTTTAAATACCTTGCTATCTAATTTACTTACAATGTCCTTCAAAGTTGAAGATTTGTTAAACTCATTTTATTTGTAAAACCAACACCTTACATCCATCTATACTAAGCCCAACTCAAATGTATAATGATATAATTAGTAACCTAAGAATTATGCCAAAATACAAAGATTTTCCAATATCTCTAGAATTAAGCAACATTCATACTTTAATTAACATTGCCGATTTAGTATGTTATTATTTAGACAATAAGTTTATTTTATCATAAAATTACCTTAGTCAGTTTGTTAGAATATAATATATAAAAACCCACCCGCCAACTCCACATGCTCCAGATCGAGCAAACTCTTTGCCATGATCATCCCTTCTGAAAAGTTTAGAAGCTACAAAGATAAAACAAGTTATGTTTATCTACAAGACATAAATAATTGTAAAATATCCCGACAAATACCTACCTTGTGATGTTATAGATGTAGCTACAGTATCCAATAATGTACCCTGTGAAATAGAAATTATGACGAAAGCCTTGATATTAATCCCAGATAACTGTCCATTTAGACTTATTTCCGGTGATCTGATATATGGCATAAACTATACAACAACAAATGGATTTTTGTTCAAACCAAACCCACTAAGTTATCAATGGAGTAGAAAATAATTTAACTGAATACACTCTATCCGGTACGGGTTTACTCACAATTCCACCTGATTGCGTAGCTTCCATAAGAATCTGAAATTAGAAACTAAGCTCTACCTAGTATAAATGTTCCGGAATATATTCGGATTTTAATATAATTAATGATAGCTGTGTGTTGTTGTAACTTTAACAAATTTTCAGTTAACCTTACGTCTTCTATAAATGTAAAACCTTGAATTTAGAAAATTTAAAATCGTACGACACTGATTCCGATCAGATTATCAAACGACTAGACACCCTAGAAAGTCCAAATTTGTATAATGTTAGTTTTCTATAATAAGTCTTATATCTCAGCACTTTGCATATCTTTATAACCTATATAATTTAAGAGAGGAAAGTCTTTCAGAGAGCATTTTAATTTTAACAAAGAAAATACAGAAAGTCATCACGCTGATCAACCACAGCTACGCATAGAGTAGCCGTAAACTCACCAAGGGTGAGTTTCTCTAACGGGGTTGTTATAGATCCCTTTATAGGGATCCGCTGACACAAAGCACACGGTCAGCACTCTTAGTAGCTTCAGTACTTTCATTTTCAAGACTAGCAATACCAGTCAGTCCGTCACACTCTCATCCGAAATACTCGCCTCAAATTCAATTTAATTTGTGTCTTTCTATAATAAAATACAGTTGTAATTTCTAAATAGTTTTTAAAAGACATTTCGTAGCCTGTATAACAGAACGCTCCAGAGCGAGATTTGATTGTAACTTTCCTGCCACCATCTTGGGAGCTCATGTCTGTATAAAGGGTAGCCATTGTCATTGTGCACTGTTTCTTTTAATAGCTGTTTAGGAATTTCTACATTTTCCTTCTTCATACATGGCGATATTGAATTTCGTCTATACATGGACGGTGAATCATATTTCGATGATGGTATCATACAATTTTTATCTTGCTCAGGATCCGGAATCTCGGCGCTTATTATGTCGTTATTTGGCTGGGCTGCAACTTCTTTAAGCTCATATTAGAATGTAAGCGGTAATCCTCTTTTGCCATTCAATTGAATACATGAAACTGCACCTCTCCGAAAATTTTCCTTTGTTATTATTACATACATTAATTTTTGTACTTTTAACTAAATACTCTAGCAACTAAATCGTGTCTGTCAGTACTTTTTGGCCTGGCATTAGCTCCTCGCTTATTTCTTTCCTGGGAAAAGTAACAAAGATCAGATCTTCCGTAAGTTCGTACATAGGCGAATGCGTCTTGTGTGTACTCATGTAGTAGGGACTGTTAACGAATGATGAGGGCAGAACTACCATTTACCTAAATCTCAGTTTACATTGGCGTCGCTAGTAACTGCATCTTGTAAATGTATATAATTCTCAAAGCGCAGCTTTTTGACTTAAAGATATATAACGGAGACGTTCACTTTCACCACATACATGTCTACCAAAAATTGATGAAATAATTGTCTACACGGGCTAAGAGGTTAAAATCATTTTCTCGCAACATCATATGATACTGCATAAAAATCCATACATGATACTTTTTGTTCGAGGCTCAGACCTTTGTGACCGATGAGTGGAATTTGAAAATGATAACCTCTTGTCCTTGGTAATAAATCAATGGGTATTGTAGAGCGTCATAAAACTTGTGTGTATCGGCTACCCGTTGCAACGTATCATCACGTGCTCGCAAGACAATGTCTCGTGAAGAAAATTGATCACCACCACTGTGCTGCTATTTCGTTTATCAAAGGTGCATTGTAGCGCCTTTCATGCTCTCCTCGAGGGGTCCGATCTGTGAATGACGACTTTATAATCCTTCTTCAGGTAGGTTTTAAAAGCAGTTTTAAATGTTTTGACTAAAAGTTACGTTCATGCAAGAATCTTTGAATTTTGAACACTGTGTCTCTCTCAACTCCTGGATAAATTGGCAGCGACGGCTCACCTCAATTCTTCGTCACCCAAAATATACTTGTAAAATTTATGCTGTCAGCTGGAAAGTGAACCTATTCTATGATAAATTTGCCCTTGCACCGTAAATGTAGGCGAAAATCCCGGCATTATTATTCCCCGGTCAACTCCGAAGGACGTCATTTGAAAGCATGGATTATATCGGATCCTGTTTAAAGCGCCGTGACCATTAGCATCATATAAAAGAGAGTTTTGGTTTTCTGGTTCCCAAGTAACGGAAGAGACACTTTGTCATTGAACTGCACGCCTGCGGTCTCATTTTCCATTTTAAAGCGCTGCAAAATCGACACGCCTCGTCTATCAGTCCGATAACAACTAACCTGTGATTTTTATAATCAATCAACGGATCATAATTGAATGCTGTCATTAAAACCGACCAATTGTTTCTTTGAAATTTTCTCGACCTTCAGCTTGAGCTGTGCATTTGCACCGCGCCTGTGTCTGTTCTGTGTTTCAGATGCCCAGTGATTGACGTTCAGCTTGCTCAATGAGTCTGTGTTGAGTTTCATCAGGTGTTTCCGCGGCTCTTAAGGCGGCCTGACGTTCCGCTTGTTCGAATAGCCTTTGCTGACTTTGAGCAGGTGTTTCAGCTCTAAAGTAGATTGACGCTCTGCCTGTTCAAGACGCCTTGCTGACTTTGATCAGGTGTTTCAGCAGTTCTTAAAGCAGCTTGACGCTCCTGTTCAAGACGCTCTTGGACTTTGAGCAGGTGTTTCAGTAGCTCTAAAGTAGCTTGACGCTCTGCCTGTCAAGACGCCTTCGCTGACTTTGAGAAGGTGTTTTGGTCTCAGTAGCTTGACGCTCGCCTGTTCAAGACGCCTTGCTGACGTTGAGAAGGTGTCTCAGATGCTCAGCAGCCTGACGCTGCTTGTTCTTTCTTGTTCTCAGTTCAGCATCTTCTAAAGATTCTAGCATCGAGCTAATCTTTCGCTTGTCTTTGAGAAGATACTCTTGAAAGGCTGGACTTACGTTTGCGAGGCATTACAAGAAAAAAAAAAACCTGTTTATAAAAACTTTAAAATACCAAAAGGAATTAATTTTTTAAATATTTTTTAAGCAACTAAAATATCTAAAAGGAATAAATATTCTTTTAAATATTTTTTAAAATCAAAACAACAAAACCAATTCAAGGCACAACACGAATCCGAAAACGATAGCCAAAAAAATCGAATCAACTAAACCAAATCACAAAACAAATCGCAGAAAACCGAAATCTAAAGCAGTAGTCAATATAAATATAACCAACGAAAGAAGTAAGTGTAAAGGTACCGTATACACTATCTATACTATTAATATTCTTTGAAATATTGTTAAACAACCTAAAACAACGAAAACCAATTCACGATTGTAAATAAACAAATCGAAAATCAAAGCCAGAGTCTAAATATGTATAAAGGAATACCAACCAAATCAACAAAACTGATCCAAGAAAATAACAAATCCGAAAATGAAAGCCAATATAAATCCATTCAACCAACCAAATCACAAAGCAATAACAAAACAACCGAAATCGAAAGCAGGTAGTCGAATAAGCTACGAAATAGAAACAATTTAGCGTATAGGTACCGTATGATACACTATAAGTTGACGCGCGGCTCAACGGCGGAAAGTACATGTCAGAAACATTTCGTTACCGCGTTTTAAAAACCTAGTAACGACATCTAGCGGAATCAATTTAAACTATATGTACGTTAGTTATAAGAACTCTCAAAAATATTTTTCTTATAATTTTGCACAATTTTTCTTATTGTACCGATTCATTCATAACCACATATAAGAACTGTATTCATTTCCGTTCAATAAATATTACTAAGGCTACTAATAAGGCTTACTAAGAACTGTTTCTATCATTGTTATAATACCAACCAAATCAACAAAACCGATCCAAGAAAATGCACAAACCGAAAATGAAAGCCAATATAAATCCATTTAACTTAACCAAATCACAAAGCAAATAACAAACAACCGAAATCGAAAGCAGTAGTCGAATAAGCTACGAAATAGAAAAATTTAAGCGTATAGGCACCGTATGCACTATAAGTTGACGCGCGCTCAACGGGGAGTTAAGTACATGTCAGGAAACATTTTGCCATTGCAGTTTAAAAACGTTACCGCATTTTAAAACCCAGTAACGTTATCTAGCGGAATCAATTTAAACTATGTATACGCATAATAAGAACTCTCAAAAATATTTTTTATAATTTTGCACAATTTTTCTTATTGTAATATTGATTCATTCATAACCACATATAAGAACTGTATTCATTTCCGTTCAATAAATATTACTAAATATTATAATAACTTACTAAGAACTGTTTCATCATTGTTATAATACCAACCAAATCAACAAAACCGATCCAAGAAAATGCACAAACCGAAAATGAAAGCCAATATAACCATTTAACCTTAACCAAATCACAAAGCAAATAACAAACAACTGAAATCGAAAGCAGTAGTCGAATAAGCTACGAAATAGAAACAATTTAAGCGTATAGGTACCGTATGCACTATAAGTTGACGCGCGGCTCAACGGCGGAGTTAAGTACATGTCAGAAAACATTTCGTTATATAGTTTTAAAAACGTTACCGCATTTTAAAACCTAGTAACGTTATCAGCGGAATCAATTTAAACTGTGTATACGTTAGTTAATAGAACTCTCAAAAATATTTTTTATAATTTTGCACAATTTTTTCTATTGTAATACCGATTCATTCATAATACATATAAGAACTGTATTCATTTCGTTCAATAAATATTATTACTTACTTAATACATTACTAAGAACTGTTTTATCATTGTTAGTAATACCAACCAAATCAACAAAACCGATCCAAAATGCACAAATCTGAAAATGAAAGCCAATATAAATCCATTCAACCTAACCAAATAACAAACAACTGAAATCGAAAGTAGGTAGTCGAATAAGCTACGAAATAGAAAATTTGCGTATAGATAGGTATGTATTATATAAGCTGACGCGCGGCTCAACGGCGGGGTTACATATCAGGAAACATTTCGTTACATGTTTTAAAAACCTAGTAACGACATCTAGCGGAATCAATTAAACTATGTGTACGTTAGTTAATAAGAACTCTCAAAAATATTTTTTCTATAATTTTGCACATTTTTCTTATTGTAATACAATTGATTCATTCATAACCACATATAAGAACTGTATTCATTTCCGTTCAATAAATATTACTAAGGCTTACTAATAAGGTTTACTAAGAACTGTTTTATCATTGTTATAATACCAACCAAATCAACAAAACCGATCCAAGAAAATGCACAAATCTGAAATGAAAGCCAATATAAATCCATTTAACCTTAACCAAATCACAAGCAAATAACAAACAACTGAAATCGAAGCAGGTAGTCGAATAAATGAAATAGAAAAATTTAAGCGTATAGGTACCGTGCACATATAAGTTGACGCGGCTCAACGGCGGAGTTAAGACATGTCAGGAAACATTTCGTTACCGCGTTTTAAAACGTTACCGCATTTTAAAACCCAGTAACGTTATCTAGCGGAATCAATTTAAACTATGTATAATGTTAGTTAATAAGAACTCAAAAATATTTTCTTATAATTTTGCAATTTTTCTTATTGTAATACCGATTCATTCATAACACATATAAGAACTGTATTCATTTCCGTTCAATAAATATCACTAAGGCTTACTATTAAGGCTTAGAACTGTTTCTATCATTGTTAAGTAATACCAACCAAATCAACAAAACCGATCCAAGAAAATGCACAAATCCGAAAATGAAAGCCAATATAAACCATTCAACCAACCAAATCACAAAGCAAATAACAAACAACCGAAATCGAAAGCAGGTAGTCGAATAAGCTACGAAATAGAAACAATTTAAGCGTATAGGTACCGTATGCACTATAAGTTGACGCGCTCAACGGCGGAGTTAAGTATGTCAGAAACATTTGCATCGGTTTAAAAACGTTACCGCATTTTAAAACCTAGTAACGTTATCTAGCGGAACTTTAAACTGTATAACGTTAGTTAATAAGAACTCTCAAAAATATTTTTTATAATTTTGCACATTTTTCTTATTGTAATACCGATTCATTCATAACACATATAAGAACTGTATTCATTTCCGTTCAATAAATATTACTAAGGCTTACTAATAAGGCTTACTAAGAACTGTTTCTATCATTGTTAAGTAATACCAACCAAATCAACAAAACCGATCCAAGAAAATGCACAAATCCGAAAATGAAAGCCAATATAAATCCATTCAACCTTAACCAAATCACAAAGCAAATAACAAACAACCGAAATCGAAAGCAGGTAGTCGAATAAGCTACGAAATAGAAAAAATTTAAGCGTATAGGTACCGTATGCACTATAAGTTGACGCGCGGCTCAACGGCGGGAGTTAAGTACATGTCAGGAAACATTTCGTTACCGCGTTTTAAAAACGTTACCGCATTTTAAAAACCCAGTAACGTTATCTAGCGGAATCAATTTAAACTATGTATACGTTAGTTAATAAGAACTCTCAAAAAATATTTTTCTTATAATTTTGCACAATTTTTTATTGTAATACCGATTATTCATAACCACATATAAGAACTGTATCATTTCCGTTCAATAAATATCACTAAGGCACTAATAAGGCTTACTAAGAACTGTTTCTATCATAGCATAATACCAACCAAATCAACAAAACCGATCCAAGAAAATGCACAAATCCGAAAATGAAAGCCAATATAAATCCATTCAACCTTAACCAAATCACAAAGCAAATAACAAACAACCGAAATCGAAAGCAGGTAGTCGAATAAGCTACGAAATAGAAACAATTTAAGCGTATAGGTACCGTATGCACTATAAGTTGACGCGCGGCTCAACGGCGGGAGTTAAGTACATGTCAGGAAACATTTCGCTACCGCGTTTTAAAAACGTTACCGCATTTTAAAAACCTAGTAACGTTATCTAGCGGAATCAATTTAAACTGTGTATACGTTAGTTAATAAGAACTCTCAAAAAATATTTTTTTATAATTTTGCACAATTTTTCTTATTGTAATACCGATTCATTCATAACCACATATAAGAACTGTATTCATTTCCGTTCAATAAATATACAGCTACTAATAAGGCTTACTAAGAACTGTTTCTATCATTGTTAAGTAATACCAACCAAATCAACAAAACCGATCCAAGAAAATACACAAATCCGAAAATGAAAGCCAATATAAATCCATTCAACCTTAACCAAATCACAAAGCAAATAACAAACAACCGAAATCGAAAGCAGGTAGTCGAATAAGCTACGAAATAGAAACAATTTAAGCGTGTATACCGTATGCACTATAAGTTGACGCGCGGCTCAACGGGGAGTTAATACATGTCAGAAACATTTCGTTACCGCGTTTTAAAAACGTTACCGCATTTTAAAAACCTAGTAACGTTATCTAGCGGAATCAATTTAAACTGTGTATACGTTAGTTAATAAGAACTCTCAAAAAATATTTTTCTTATAATTTTGCACAATTTTTCTTATTGTAATACCGATTCATTCATAACCACATATAAGAACTGTATTCATTTCCGTTCAATAAATATTACTAAGGCTTATTAATAAGGCTTACTAAGAACTATTTCTACCATTGTTAAGTAATAGTTAAGGGTGAAAGCGTGACAGGTGGTGATAGTATTTCTGATCCATACTTATAATCACGCCTGTAACCCTTGCGGGTAGGCAGAGCATCAACGGATTACTTAATATCGTCTGCGAGGTTATCGCCTATTCTGTGAATTACGATGCACCAAAACGTTTGAAGAAAATCAGCTGTGAATTTTATGTTTTTATCGCTCTCTTCCCGGTCCTGCGTGGAAAAATACAGATCCATACATTTTTATCTTAATTTTGGTAAAAGACATAATAATCCAGATATTCTGACCTTCTGTGTTCGTCCATCGTACCGTCGTCCGTCTTGTAGAATCACGATGGCGCCACCTAGCTGAATTTAATTTTGCAACATATTCGATTTTCCCACGGGAATGATATATGTTTTCAGCTGAAAAGTAGCCTATGTCACTCTACAGCCACCGAACTATCACCATATAAATAATCATGCCATGCCGACGCTCTGTTGCGACGTGAAAGA
>JAGSMP010002498.1:0-23216 GCA_029286625.1 Parnassius orleans | reverse complement strand
TTTTGCACAATTTTTCTTATTGTAATACCGATTCATTCATAACCACATATAAGAACTGTATTCATTTCCGTTCAATAAATATTACTAAGGCTTATTAATAAGGCTTACTAAGAACTATTTCTACCATTGTTAAGTAATAGTTAAGGGTGAAAGCGTGACAGGTGGTGATAGTATTTCTGATCCATACTTATAATCACGCCTGTAACCCTTGCGGGTAGGCAGAGCATCAACGGATTACTTATCGTCTGCGAGGTTATCGCCTATTCTGTGAATTACGATGCACCAAAACGTTTGAAGAAAATCAGCTGTGAATTTTATGTTTTTATCGCTCTCTTCCCGGTCCTGCGTGGAAAAATACAGATCCATACATTTTTATCTTAATTTTGGTAAAAGACATAATAATCCAGATATTCTGACCTTCTGTGTTCGTCCATCGTACCGTCGTCCGTCTTGTAGAATCACGATGGCGCCACCTAGCTGAATTTAATTTTGCAACATATTCGATTTTCCCACGGGAATGATATATGTTTTCAGCTGAAAAGTAGCCTATGTCACTCTACAGCCACCGAACTATCACCATATAAATAATCATGCCATGCCGACGCTCTGTTGCGACGTGAAAGAAGGACAAACTTGTGAACTTCTTCAATACTTAATTCTTTTTTCTTTTTTTCGTGGGAAATCCTCATGGATACCTTCCGCTGCGGGGCAACGAGGTTATGCCGGACCCTACCGGCTAAAACCCCACGGTGGTCACCATCAGCGTATACGAGGGGTCCTGGGATCTCCGTTCGGAACGCAACCGGGGCCCCTCCATCGCTTTGCTACACTTATTAGCTATTTCTATTGCTATTGCACGACCCGGGGGCAGTACATGCTACCCCCAGCACCCTCGCAGTGCTATCACGATGTCTCGAGACCACTTCCGAGTCATCGTCCTCCTCGGGGTTACATTAGGCGCTCGAGGCCCCGCCCGAGCGTCTGCAACCCTGAAGGCCCCGTTTCTGGTAGGGAACACCATTTTCAAGAGGAGGGCCATGACGAACGCCTTGGCGACGTCGTTCCGCGCGGGATCCGCCTCTCCTGATCCTGCTCAGAAGCCTCCTTCTGAATCATAACAGATTCACAGAAGGTGGCTACGGCCCTCCACGCCGAATCCCCGCTCAGCATCGCCGACACGACTGCTGGCAGGAGAGGTTCTGTCCGATGCGGTTTACCAGGATCGTTCGCTCCCGTTCCCACGCTGGGCATACTGCGAGCGTGGAAGCGGAGTCCTGGTCCCGTCCACCACAGTGGAAGCAGTTCGCCGTCGCCCGCGTCCGATCTACACAGATAATCACCGAAGCACCCATGCCCGGTAATTATCTGTGTAAGTCTGTAGGTGAGTCTTCCTGCTCGTCGCTGCATCCAGGCTTCGAAGACCGGCAGGATTACTCCAATGACGCGCTTGCGTTCATAGCGCTCCTCAAGTCGAGAGCGCCATGACGCCAGAGCGTTTTGTCGTTCCTGCCGTTTAATTGATTCGAGCGCCTCTTCTGGCTCACTACCACCACCGCTCTGGCGGAGGGCACGGATTCGGTAGTATACCCTCGCGTCCATTTCTGCCAGTAGTATACTTAATTCTACTTCAACTAGATCAATTCAAAGGAAACTTTACATCACAAAATAAAATGTCCAAGAGCCATAACCTTTTTAATCGTTCGTTACGCAACAAATGTATACTAACTACACTTTATTTTATTTTTACGAGCACTCATCTCTATTTTCAGTCATCCCCGTTACATCTCAACGACGACTAAACTAGACCTCTACCAAAACCACACGCGCACCGCACCCACTCTTTGAGCTACGGCTACGGTATGGCTGTTGACATAGTCATAACACAAAATAAAATGAAGTAAGCAACTCTACAATTTAACAGGGTCATTAAACACCCAAATATACTCAGGTTAGTCAAATGAAATAAGCTTGGCTTTCAGGCATTTCTCTCAACCAATTAAAAAGTTAACCACTTGTTACTACAACATATTTTTTTCAAAGCAATATTTAAGACAAGTTTACTTCCCTCACGCATCGAATATCGGTTGGCAGCAGCGTTAAATAATCTGCCCACGGCGTCCCACGCCGACAGCATACTTCCATTCAAAAACGATCGGCAGATTATATGTAGGTGAAAGAGGAACTTTATCCCACTTCTAATGTAGGCGAAAGAGAATCATCCCAGATGCACTCATGATGGATGGCGTAAATATGCGTGCGTTACAGCATAAAGTACAAGAAAATATAATGAACAGATCGTTAGCAATTCGTCGCAAATATATGGTACGCTTTTCCGATGACGTTAATTTCAAAAATCCCCTATAATAACAACGGTTGCCACGTTACCACAGACACGACGCTTCGCTAGAGTAAAACCTTCTCTGGATCTGGCCAGTATTTTATAGACGCGCCTATAAATATTATACTTCTTCTTCTTAGAAAAACGTTACCTTCACACTAGGATTTTCTTCTGTATCATGGGGGCAGTTTACATACATAAATTTCACAAGGACAAACATCCGGACTTGGAACAATTATTTGTATGCGGGATTCGAACTCGCGCCCCTTAGCGCCGCAACTCTTTACTAAGCCACTGCGCCACGGAGCCGTCAAATTAAACGTATGTTTATTTACATATTATGTAATATACCAGGTTCATTTACTTTCCTATTTACTCCTTTCTATTAGAGAATACCATAATGCATTTAGTCCGTGCACTGTAATCATAGCATACAACATAAAAGATACGAATATTTTATGCTGTTCAGGGTTAGTTGAAGCTTCTAAAGTCAAAATCTACAACTGTTTCTCAAATTCATCTGCCTTTTCTTTCAATAGAGACTGACCGACAAGCATCTCTGAGCTCATTATTTCTTTCATATTTTTCTTAATTAATCTGTCTGATATTATAACTTAAATATACAAATGTATGTCCTCCAGATCGAATTTTGGTCAGGGCAGCTAGTCTTAATGGAAACGAGCCATCTTCGTAAAACTGGATTATAGTGCACGAGTGTAAGCGCAAGAACAGGTCCACTCCCTATTCGTTCACTCTCTTAGTCCGACGGGACAGAAAATACGACACTACCGAAGAGATATCAGGCGCAGGACCAACGGCTTTACGTGCTTTTGACGCACGGGAGTGAAACAACGCCAACTACCTGACTCCGGGCTGCTACCGAGAATATCTTGACAGAAAAACCCAATGGCCGTTTTTTTGGCCCGACCTGGAATTCGAACCCGGTAGCTCATGATCAGCGGTCGCGCTTACTTCTTTCTTTCTTTAATTGTGGAATCTGGGCGCTGGGTAGTGCCCCAGCCAAGACGAGCGAACCCAACCAAAACGAAGCACTACCTACTTTTTCTCGAAGCGCTTCGTCGTTTTTTGAACCCTAATAACTTGGGTTTGGATTATACCAGATAAACAAAATTCTCGGGATATGATGCCAATAGTGAACTTATTAAAATATAAATTTTCAATTACATAGCTCTTTTAATTTAGATTTTATTAATATCTAAAAAACCCCGATTTCGTCACTGACTCACTCATTGATGATCATCAAAATTCTTAGGGTACTTCCCTAGGCCTAGTATTAGTACACAAATAACAAAAAAATCCTTAAACTTGGAACTTTTATCACCCAACCCCTTAAACTAGGGGATAGAAGTTTGTATGAGACTTCCGCAATTTGCTTGAGGTAATGATTTCTCTTACGCCGCCACCACACGGCGAAAATGTGTTTTTTTTTTAATTTTTAAAATTTATTAATTTAAGAGACACAATATGAGACATGCCATTTTAGCTCTCAGAAGCAACAACGCATCTGTAGCCTTCTTTGTTTGAAGTTGGCTGCAGTCGTCCATGTAGAACATTAAATTAACCACTTAGCATCAGGCATCTGTGAGTTCGTTTGTTTGTTGTTAAATTAAATAATTTAAATTATTGTGGTGGCTTATTTGTTCTAAGACGTGGTCCTTCACTGCTGGCCGTATGAGGAAGTTCAAAGTCGAGAAGGCTCTGCTCGAAGTTTCTCCGCCTGATTTTCCGCTTAATTACTTAAAAATTAGGATATCCGCAGTAGAACCAGAGTAACCCACATAGCCCAACGGATTAGTAAGCTGAAGTATCAATGGGCCGGCAATATATCTCGAAGAATCGATAGCCGATGAGGAATAAAGGTTCTCGAGTGACAGCATTGCACCATTAGGCGAAGTGTAGGACGGGCCCCGCTAGATTGATTGGCGACCTGGTGAGACATTCAGAAAGTCGATGGAAGCAGGTGGCTCAGAACCGTGTTTTGTGGCCTCCCCGCCCTATATTCAGCAGTGAAATTGTGAAGGGCTATGATGATGATGATGATGATGAAATATTATTCTTATTTATTGTAGGCTCTTTCCCGGGATATCATAATGGGTTTCATTTACGTTTTAGTACTATTTGAAGCAGTTAATGGCCAATAGAAAAAGATTATCTTGGCAAATACTCTAACTAATGGGCTTATTCCAGGTCGAAACCTGAAGAAGTATGTAATAAAATCCCCACAAAAGTAATAAATCCACCAAGGTTATTGTAATTTGGTTAGTGATGACTTAGAAAATTTGTATACGTGGGAAGCCACTTAAGAAGAGTAAAACTTAATTCTATTCTTCAATAGCTAATGGCCGATTTACACTTCGACAAGTACAGTAGCGAGTTTAGTTACAGGGCAGTTGACAGTAAACGGTTAAGTGGGCAGTAGCGTTCAAATGTCTTCGTGGCGAGTTTAGAAAAAAGTACAATTTTATATTTGGAGGGTCGAACGCGAACACGTTGCGTCCTGTCAACTTATGCACTGAACTAAGCTCGCTTGTTCACACGAGCGGCGAGTTTAGTTGCGGGTGGCGTGAGACGCGCGGGAGGGCAACACTTCGAACTTAACTCGCCGAAACATTGCTCGGTCGGCTATCCCGTTTAACTTAATTGTTAATTTGCTACTTAACAGACTGATTGACGTTCAAACGAGATTCTTTACTTTGTAGTGTAGTATATATATAGCCCCCACGACTATATATATTAGAGTTAAGTAAAGAATAAAGAGGAGTATAATTAAAGTTCTTGTACAAGCAACACGTCTCCTATTTATTAAAAACCTTCAACATTACATGGCGACCCTGCCAGGCGGTGCGCTGCGGCAATGCAAGCGCACCGCCGGGCCTATTTAAAATTAAAAGGTGGAATAAATATTGCTAAATTAAATAATGAAGACATGAGTAAAATGATTGACAATAAAGTAATATTATAATGGAATGGACGTAATACCGGACGTGACGAAAAATAAATAAATATGAATTCAAGAAGAGACCACAATAACACAATAAGATTTTTATAGAAGCTGAATGAAAATTTAAAATATATAATATATAGTACTATGAAGACAACTAACGAAGAATGAGGAAAATAAAATGTGGATTTTTTTATATAATGACCGAAGAACAAAATTCAAGAAACAACAGATTAACTTAAAAAAAATACGGTTGTACTTTAGCGAGCTTTGTCCAGTAAAATATGAAAATTGAACCGAAAAGAAAAAAGATAATATATAAGAGGTAACATCGCATCAGCGTTATTTTCATACATTATATTTAATTATTTTATTATGTTTTAGACTATATTAAATAAAAAAGTAATGCATTTAATAATAAATATTTGTCAGATTTTAACAATTTATAATATTTTTAGTAGATATTGTTTTCTAAAAAACATACATTTTACGATGAACAGCAAATATATTTTTGTTTTTAACCCAATTTTTTTTATAGTAGTTTTTATTTAAATGTATACAATTTTGAAAAGGGTTTTATAAAAAAAATCGCAATTATTATAAGTTATAATCATTTTTCTTCTTTTCTAAAGGCATGGAAACCTTAAAGTAACTTTATTATTCTATATAAATATATATTATATAACCTTTAATAAATAATCTTATAGTTAATATTACCTACTTAAAAATCTAAATTGTTCTTTTCAATATTTAAATATATTAATGTTTTGTTTATACAAACTTGTTAGCTGTAATAGTGATTACCGTTTTTTTTTTCTGTAGGTATACGATTTCTAAAATATCACAATTCTAGCAATCCTAAAGTTTTATATGTAAATTAAATGTATTATTAAAGCTAATACATTTTTCGATATAAGTAAAAGTAATATAACTATAAGCGATGTAACTTCTGTGTCAGTTAGAAAATATTTAAAACTTATTTTTATGTAATAAGGAATATAATAATTAAAATAGGTCTTAATAATAATGTTTCTTAACAAAGTTAAACAAGGACATAAAAAATTGACTGACAAATATATTTAAAATGTGTGAGGAGTGAGGGAAGGGATGTTCAAAAGTGTGAATACGAATGATTGAATTGCTAAGTTTCGTCAATATTGGACTGATCACCCAAATATTTGATGATGCTTAAACTACTGGTATTGAATCCATTGTGAGCGAGAATTATGCAAGTTATTATATGGAAGTGGAGCATAAAAGTATATAAGTTACCGATACAGTCAAGTAGATAACAACAGGTACTAAAAAGATAAAGAAGGAAATAAAGATTTAAGAAGAGAATAAAATATAAAAGAAAAGATGAACTTGATAAATAAATAATGGATAGATACGGGAACGTCTATCACTGGTATAGCATATAGTCCTCGAGCAGGGTATGTTTCCATGATTCGATGATAAAATCGGAAGTAACGGGTACTAGGGAACAATATCTTCAGTACAAGTGATGTGAACGAGTTTACTCATATTAGTACTGTTGGGGACAGAGGAACAAATTTAAGAGAAGTCTCAAATTTGTTACCCTTGATAACGGTTCAAAGAGGTCACATCCTTCATTGGATCATAGTGTGAACTTAGTTTTCCTCAGTGACAATTGTTGGAGTCCTTTTAAAATGACTTAAACGTAGACCTCAAGGTTGTGCGCACAATCTAAGGTACACTATTACCTTGATATAAAAAAAAAGTTTATGTACCAATAAAATTAAATAAATGTAGTGAAAATGTAATATAATACCTAAATAAATGGTGGGCCCATATTTATAAAGTACCCGCATGATAAATATCATGTATTAATTATAAAATGAGTATAATAAAAATGGCCAATAACGAATACTAAAAGAAATAAAGCTAGCTAATGGTCAAAATATTAAGAAAGAAAAGAAAGTACGTGAAGTACGTACAAAGGAAAGGAAATGAGAGAAAAGTTAGCATGAAAATAATTGCATGTTGCAAGGACATGAGAATAATTAAAATGAGGTAATAAGGGGCTACCCGACCAAATCTAAAAGTGAGATTTGTAGTTATTTTCCATTTCTGTATTAGGGCTATTAATGCTACCCATAATTCTACTCACAAGTTACACATGTACCTAGTAACTATATTATCTATCCACATAACCACACGTAAACAAAAAATATTAATCAAAATAATAAACACATTTTCGCGTATTTAGTTATTTTACCATATTTTATATGAATTTACAAGATTTTTTCATATTTACAATAACTACCCTAAATTTCTTTTATGTTTTTTTTGTTTATCTAAAATTTGTACAATTTTAAAAGGTACACACAAAATTTTGTATATTGGTTACTAAAATCAAGTCCAAAGTGTACTCTACTATTATAAGTTTCATAATGTAACAGTATTTTTTATATTATAGACACTGAAACATAAAATTATGTTATCTGCTTTAAAAAAATCTCTTCTAATCTTAATAAATATTTTGTTAAACAAAGTTTAGGTGTGTAATAGTCTATATTTTAAATTTCTGTAATGAATATTCGATAATGTATGTAATCGTATTATCACAATGAAATCTAACTATCTAAACTGTGTAAATTAAGAAGAAATGTTTAAAACAAATATTTAACGGAAAACTATTAGGAAAGGAAAATTATTTTATTTACGATATCATTTTATTGTATTGTTGAAAGTAGGTACCATAATACGATGTAATCTCAAACGTTTCCATATACGTGTACTTCGGAATTTAAAACAAAGGTGTCACAAATCGCTTACGCGGCTGGGATCGCAACATGTATTTTGATCTGTCTATTGTTATGTTAACGAAAATGATTAGGCACATTGCTTTGCATTGACTTCTTTGTTCTGGATATCTTAATATGAAATGTAACAAACTATTTTCGGTATAATATTGATTGAACTATCAAATCATAAACTTTTATCCATTACAATTTATTATTTTCTGGGAAAATAGTACAGTAATGCCAACTTACTTGTGTGGATTATGAAAATAATTACTTCATTTAATATGATTTAGAAACTCATTATACTATGTTTACAACTAATTAATTTAAATTTTGTTGTGCCCATAATATTGTGAGCCTCAATCCCTGACTGACAACGATATACCTACCTAAATATTATATGAGACTATGTGATATAAATTTGTAATGCCTGAAAAATTATACCAGATGTCCGCGAATTTCAAATATTTACTATATTGCCTAATAATGTCAAATATGTATGTTGTATGTGTGCATGATACATCATACCAAATCTATTGTGACCTTGAAATTACTATGGGACAGGGGATTCCACCTGACGTACCCATAGAATATACCTGTTTTGACTTTTGTAATTTATATTCTTATTAGATTTAAGTTTAATTTGATTTTATATTTAAAAAAAAACAAATGTAATCATTACTTTTTATTTATTTTTTTGTCGGTGGGAGGTGTAGTGTAGTATATATATAGCCCTCACGACTATATATATTAGAGTTAAGTTAAGAATAAAGAGGAGTATAATTATATAATTAAAGTTCTTGTACAAGCAA
Organism: Parnassius orleans; assembly: GCA_029286625.1. Lineage (NCBI taxonomy): Eukaryota > Metazoa > Arthropoda > Insecta > Lepidoptera > Papilionidae > Parnassius > Parnassius orleans. Next base: position 14,336 of record JAGSMP010002498.1, on the reverse strand, counting down.
CACGTCTCCTATTTATTAAAAATCTTCAACATTACAACTTAACTCGCCGGGTTCGCAAGTTAACTCGCTACTATACTTGTCGAAGTGTGAATCGGACTTAAAATATCTGCAATGAGAAAAAGCAGCGTTCAAATTGCAAACGCGATACTTTGACCATCAATCAGCTACGCGTGGCGAAGATGGAAAATCATACTTGCTCGAAAGTATTATATACACCAGCCTTGATAGCTCAGGGTCCAAGTGCTTGCCGTAAAATTTCACAGTTCACAAGCAACCCGGGTTCGATTCTCGCCGGTACATTTTGAGTTATCATAAGGCAAATACTGTTGCCTATCTCCTGTTTCAATTTCCCTCTTTCGACTCGGAATAATATGGGATAGTGAATTATCTTAAACTTCCACTACATGGCTTACTCTTTTAGAAATCAGAGGAGGCCTGTGGCTAGAAGTAGAACGTCTGTTAGGCTTTACGATAACGATTTTATTAGATGTAAAAGAGAATATGCCAACTTGTTCGTTTGTCAACCTTATCTGCGCGGGGGCACTTTACTGATTGATTGGCGACTCTAGTGACTAAATCATGCTAAAATCTATCTAAGAACGCTTAACCCAAGTAGATCCTTAAAGAAGAACAAGTTTTTCTTATTAGTGTCAAGGTGATAGTGGACTCCGCTGAGATAACAGTGCAGCTCTCAAAAGGAAAAGAGGAAATGCAACCATTCTTAAAGCTTTTCTTGAAGTTTGTACTTCAAAAACTTTCCTATTTTGACTTGGGTACGGTTTTATCAAAAAAAAAATCTCTTATTTCTTTTGTTGGCTAAAGAGCTGGATATTGCTCAAATTTAATTTGTCAAAAACATTCATGTATTGTTTTATGTTTGTATTTAGTATGACACATGCAAAAGATTGTGTATGAAAAGCATCATACATCTCTCCAATCCATATCTACTATTATACATACATAAAACATGGTAAGCAACCAGTGGCAATGTCATTTGAATTACAAATTATTATGAGCATCTGGGTTACCATTTGCAATTCTAAATATTTTATTAGTTCGGATCGAGTAAACAAATGTTTGAATTTATGAATAGATTTGTAGTAAAGGAACAGATTTATTATTGCAAAAATTCCATTTTCATTTAGATATTGTGGATTATATCATTTCACTCTTCCATATGTGCACTATTTCAATAGTTAATTTATTCATCAATATAGCTCTTCACAAATCGACTGCGAACTCCTCCAGGGAATGTCACTTCACTAAACATTTTTAATAATACTTAGCGATAAATAATAAACAAAAATAAAAAATAAATGTGAAAAAAGGTAATAGAATTAAGCGTCCAGAAAAAAAATGTATATATCATTTATTCTAGACACTATTTGTCTTATTGAAAAACGTAGTTCTTTAGTAGTTTATTCTTTGTAACGAAATGAGTCCTTAAATTTCGCTTTTGACATGTGTTGTCAAAATTCATATTTTACATTTAGTTCTCAATTTTTCCCCACGGGACTTCTTTCTTGAAACTTTCTCTAGTTTAAGCTTAAGAACTGAGACTGACTACAAGCTACTCTTTTAAAAAAAATGGATTATATTTTACAATAATGGATTTTAAATAGAAAAAATTTTTTTTGTATTGATTATTAGATATAAATGCAACTAAATATCAAATTAAATATAGTAACATTAATGGGACGCATAAATTACTGTCAATTTTATGAAGAGCCGTCGTAGCTGGGAGGCAGAGTGCTCACCTTAAATTTAATTATATGTAAGTATCCTGACTTCAATACCCGCTGGGACCGCTAAAATTGTTAATCGCATTTTGTAGCTCAATGATTGAACTGTGCTAATTAACCACGTTCTCTTCTGTGAATGAAATAATGTAAGCAATCTTGCTTTTCTCAGAAATGTCGTCGCAAGTAATAATAAAATTATTACATGCGAGGACATCTCAATATTATATCATTCGTCATCATATACGAACAAAATGCGGTTTAACCTAAACGCCGTTAACAACAAAATCTCATTTGACTATACAGGGTTATTTTTCAAAGAGTAGCCAAATTTTAAACTTAAGTTCAAATATATAAATAATGATATACCGTTATTGCAGTTTTTGAAAATACGAATAAATAAGGCTTCTACTTTTATTTGAAATTATCCCAAATTGAATGTGATTTATGGGCAACAACGTTTTTGCCTCCTGGTCGACCCCCCACACACACACACACACACACACACACACACTTACACACACCACACACACACATACACACACACACACACACACACACACACACACACACACACACACACACACACACACACACACACTTAACAACTATCCTTACAGGCTAAACAAACCCACTACGATAGTGTCACTAATCTACTAAAATAAACTATGTATCACAACTAACTTACATAACTATGTATAAAAGTACCTTAAACTCGAAAATATATCGATCCTCTCGTGAACTTTGTTCACTACGAGGATTGTTTGGACTAGAGGTGAGTTACTAAGCAAATTAGTCCTGGCCACGGGCAGCGCGACCAGCGGCGGGCGGCGCAGCCTCCACACGTACCGGTCCGGTGCGCACAGCTGCAGGTGGCGCAGTACCCCTGGGTTGCACGCAGTACCGCGGAGCAGCTTCACTACGTAAGCAGCCAGGGCAAAATCCCGTCTCACACTGAGCTGGTTGTACCCGACCATCCCGATCAGAAACAATGTGGGGTATATCAAAGGGTAAAACGGATATATCGCATACAGTTTGAAGTAAATGTGCCTCGTAAATTTGTTTTGGACATGTTCCAGCATTAGGCTGTACTTTTCGTCGTGCGGAGCCCATATAACAGCACCATACTCCAAGCGACTCTTGACCAGAGCATCGTATATAACTTTCAGTGTGGTAATATTTGTAAAGTCTCGTGACTGTCTCAGGACAGAACCCAGGATTCTATACGCCTTTTTTCAACCTTTAAAAATATGCTCGCGTAACCTTAGATTGGGGGTGAAATGTATTCCGAGATCTCGTACCTTAGACACACGCGTCATCGGTGTCGCTTACACCTTGTATTCGAAGTGCATCGGTTTACGCGCACGGGTGAAAGACAACACCGAACATTTGGACACATTAAAATGGAATTTATTTTTGTGGCTCTACTTCACCACTCTGTTTATGTTCTCCTGTAGACATTCACAATCAGTTGTATCGCTAGCCGCAAGCAGTAATTTAAGGTCAATTGCAAATAATAAACACGTACTATCTCTGAAAACTTCTGGTAAGTTATTTATCATTACTATAAATTCGAGAGGCCCCAAATTGCTGCCCTGGCTCACACCGGATCGTGTAGTAGTATAGTCCCGATTGATACCCATTGTAATCCACGTACTGCTGTCGATCCTTCGTGTAGCTGACGAAGAACTGGAGCATATACGGAGTACATCCATCTTGAGCCAACTTTTTTAATAAAATATCATTATCCACCGTGTCGAACGCCTTTTTAAAATCAAATTAGACTGCGTGTACTTGTACTCCAGCATCAACTGCCGGTACTACCTGCGCCATGAAGTTTTGCATATTTGTGGTGGTACTGAGGCCCGGCCTAAACCTAACCCTAAAATAATGCATTACCACGCATTTTGAATTTTAAAAGATAAAAAGGACAGAATGTTTGAGATTTTCTTTTAAAATTAATTTTTCTTTATCATTTGCGTATATTACTTATTCTGAACCTTCGGGTCCGGTTATTGCAATATAACACTGTATATGTGGCTAATTACAGTTACAGTTAATAAATCTCATTAATAATCGATTGCGTCACCATATTACTAACATTTGTATGGTTTTCGTGAACTCTGTTGCAAATATTTCTAAAAGTGCATAATAACACACACATAAATATTTCACATCTAATAATCATTTTTTTTCTACCAATTTTATCTACGTCAGAGTCTATGTTTGTCTAATTTTACCCGTAAATAAATATTTCATTCTATTTCCAGCCAAGATTCGTGACTAATTCATTCAAAGTCCCTACATTTTGGTTAAAGAAAATTACATAACTTGGCCATAACGCGATTTATAAGAAGTACATATTATGTAGGCTGTGTAGTGGCGGTGTAAGAATATCAACTACCCCATATCATCCCGTGGGTGTCGTAACTGACGACGTAAGGGAAATAAAATAGTAGATGGGCAGCAGTGTCTTCTTAATAACACATAAAAATAAAAAACTGCGGCTGCCAACCCACCTCCCAAGCATGAAAACTATGGCAAATATGATGTAATATAGGCTGTAACGGTAACATATTATGTTTTCAATGGTTAATGCAATATTTTTTTTAGTTTAGTTAAATAAATAAAAATTTATATGTTTAGATCCAGATTATGTTGTTAACGTGATGGAGGATAACGAATATTTTAAAGCATTTTATTTTCTTTGCATGATCTTTTACATTGGTATTGAGTCAAATTTGTTTAATACAAAAAGTTTAGCTGCTCAAAACTTGTAAAACAATAGATTCACACAATAAATACATTAAATACTAAAAAAGAGCTTCGCTCCTTATTTTAAGGTGTTTATTAAATTAATAAAGACAAATATGCATATTAATGTCTTCCTTTCGGGATCGAGAATATATCAGAAACTACACTGCAGCTATATTAATATAGTTGTAGCATAAGTGGGTCAACTAGACCGAGGAAGGACCACGCTCTCACAGTATACGTAAAATAGCAGCTTAACGCTGCTGTATTTCATATGGTGAGTTTAATCAACCGGAGACCCTTTTAACTGGAAACGAGGCATTTCATCTTAGTCCTTAGGGGCGACAAGGCATTCTGCATTTTGATTCTTAATTAAGGATAGATATGTAGATGTCTTTGGGCCACAGCATTCACTTACCTTCAGGTGGAATGTGTGCTTATTTGTTACCTATATATTCTATTGAAAAAAAAGTTCTAAATTCCAGTGCCCAAATGTGTTTTAAAAGAATTATATGAGAAATGTATATGGTCTGAGGGAACCTATCAATGAGAAAAGTGAAATTATCAGCAGACCTGAGACAAAGGTACCTCGTACTTCAAAATTTTTCAAAGCGCTAACGCTATAGTAGGTATAAGAATAGAATATCATACATTGTAGGTATGTACATAAAACCATAAATGCTTTACACCAGAGAAACATTATCCGCTTTGCTCTGGGGAAGTTGAGTAAGAAATAAGGTTTGTTAAATAATACATTTGAAAAATAATGTTTATGTTACGTTATTTATGGATGTATTATTTATTTGAAAATGTTTTACATTTCCACTTCGATTAGTCGGGATCAATCAAGTCCAAAAGAGAAGCTAATGCGTAAATCTTTTACTGCAGGCAGTCTTCAAATAGGGTGATGCTTATCTTGTAAGATTTAACGCTTCTAAAACACAAGCGTGTCTCATTACCGCAAAAAAGAATCAGCTCAACATGACTGCATCATTGGAATACACCGCCTTCCTTCAATTGTTGAGAGTAGAACCTCGAACCAAGTAAAAATAAAGTGGTGAAATTTGATTTAAGTGCTAGTACGCAAAATAAAAACAGGACTTTTTAACTGAATATGAATATGCAGTTAAATTATACAGAACAACTGCGCGAAATCAACAATGGTCACGTCTTTCTAGTGCAAGTTACAAATGACGCTCGCACAGGTACGGTATTACGATGGCAATCTATTTCAGCATGAATGATGTCAGAAAATTATATTCGGCTCGTTCTGCGGCTCACTTTTCTGCTAATTCGGAAATATATGCCGTGAAACTTGCTAATAATATCATATATTTTGCTAAGTTGAATTTTGCAAAACCCACACGAAGATATGGATTAATTTACTCGCAAAATAAAATCATTTTTTGCACCTGCCATTATATTTCACCACCTTCGGGGTTGACTGGGACTGCGACTTTATAACAATAAAACATAAATAAATAAATGAAATAAATAAAAGTAAAATTAGTTAATTTTCAAAGTCATACCTCAGCTGCACACTGTATACTTTGCTAACTAAGGACAGACCTGTGATAGAAAATCTCAATAAGATTTCGCCACTGCAGAGTCTATTTAGGGCCTCTTTTAGACGCGAAAGAGATATATTATCGACGGTGGCGTGTATTACCTAGTATAAAAGTTATGTAGATGTTAAATGTAGTGGTGTTGATAGTGATAGTGCATCCGATTGTGTGCGGAAGGGAAGTAATATTCAAACCAAGTAATACCCACCATTTTATTTATGTACGCAGACTCTTAAAATAATTTTCCCATTTTTAATATAACTATCACAATGTCACGGCCATACTTTTTAATTGGAAGCCATACTATATCAACTTAATTGAGCTTAATGTTTGTGGGGGCTATAAAATATAAAATATATCATTTCTTTCTTAAATTGTAAACAAATAACAAACAGTTTTTTTTTCAACGTAAATATCGCCAATTATTATTGTTGATGCTAATGATCGGATAGTCGGTTATTTCCAGTGCACATAAAAAAACAAAACAATTTTTTTTAATTTACTTATGCACCCACTAGATCAGCATAAAAAATCATATAAATAGGCAATCATATAATAATTCCCGGGTGGCGGGAGGAACACTCATTTGAATACGAATCATCGAAGAGATAACATCAAAATGGAGAATAACGAAATTAGAGCTGTCAAAAGATATACACAGCGACTTGGTGGAAACATTGCAGCACTCTGCTTGTCCATATTCCACAATTGCACGCTGGGCCAAGGAGTTTTAGCTGGCAGAACATCCACGGAAGATGGACATCGCGAAGGACGCCCGTCCACATCCCTGACTGAAGATAACGCGAAAAAAGTCGAAGATGTCGTATTGACAGATCGAAGAGTGACCTTCAAGCATATAGCTGCTATAGGTATAGGCATATGATAGTGTTCAAAGAATCCTTGCGAACGAATTGCATAATATGGAAAAGGTCTCTGCGCGTGCATCGAGAATGTTAACCGACGAGCAAAAGAAAAAATGAGTCGACATTTCGAGGGTGAATCTCGAAAGGTTTCAAGCAAATCAGAATTTTATGTCACGTTTCGTGACCTTGGACGAGACTTGGATCTACCATCTTGATCCTGAATTCAAACAACAATCAATGGTTTGGAACGAGCCTCCTCACCAAGACCGAAGAAATTCAAAGTGTCAAGTTCGTTGGGAAAGGTTAGGCGTTCGTTTTTTGGGACGCTGGAGAAATAATTATGGTGGAATATTTGGAAAAGAGAGCCACTATTTTGGAATCTTACTACGCAGGCCAGATAAGAAGATTGCGGAGGCTGTTAAGAAAAAGACGCAGCAAACTGCGAACTGAAGTGCTGTTCCACCAATACACGGGAATCAAGAAACGGGATTTGCACTGCTCGAACACCCACCCTATTTGCCAGATCTAGCTTTCAGTGACTTCTATCTATTTTCTCGGCTCAAGGAATACCTTCAAGGTACGAAACTTGCAGACGATAGCGAAGTGACTGTTGAGGCTTTTATGGAGGGTCAAGATAAATATTTTTTTTCTAAGGGAATTCTGAGTTTAGAAAAAAGATGGACTAAATGAATTTTAAAGATGGACTAATTGACTTGTTAGAAGACTAATTAGAAAAATAAATTATTTTTTTAACTATAATCACCGTGTTCAATATTCATTATCATTTTTTTTTTTTTTTTTTTTATAGGATTGAGTGACAAACGAGCACACAGTTCACCTGATGGTAAGTGATTGCTGTGGCCCATAGACATCTACATCTATCCTCGTTTGCGAATCAAAATGCAGATGCGTTGTCACCCGTGAGGACTAAGATGGAATGCCTCTTTTCCAGTAAAAAGGGTCTCCGGTTCTCTACACTCACCATACGAAACACAGCAGTGTTCAGCTGCTATTTTACGCTGGTATTCTGTGAGAGCGTGGTCCTTCCCCGGTCGAGCCGACCCATTCGTGCTACAACTATACTACAAATATAGCTGCAGCATGGCTCTACCACGTATGAATCATATTAACTTCTTCACATACCTATTATATATCCGACACGACGGGCCGAAGCATGAAAAATTTTACGGGTGCTATTAAACTAATAGCTATTAAATATGCAGAATATTAATTGATATTATTTTAAGAGCACCTGTTGAAAGACGTATTATATATTTCTGATCAAACTTTTTGCGAATCTTATTATTGTTAGCACACCTCGATCTGTATTAGAGAATCGAAATATCAATGTGGAATTGCAAGACTGTTTAGTTGTAAATAACAAGCAAAAAATGTACAAGTATGCCAAAAATTTAAAATGTGTTACCTAGCTTAACATTGCTCGTTCTGAATTTACTTTTAAGTACTTCTAAAAAGGAAGTCAGGTACGAAATGGTGTAGACCAAACGAGATCCTCAATTTTTTAGCTACTTTAAAAAAGATTCTCCAAATTAAACAAAATGTGTAAATAGCAATCATAAGGGACCATGTTGACATTATAAATTTCAATATGAACACCATTTGTTGTATTTACATTCATAGAAGCATACATTTGATTCATGTACTTAATTCGATTTTAGAGTACAATTTTATTGACAAACAACGAATTCTTTTTGAATCATTTGACTTTATTTCGAAAAAAGAAAACAATGTTAATAAGGGGATAGGGTTTTGAATAAAACCATCGTGTATTCATTCGAATATTATAATAAATCAATAATCAATCATCGAACACGTATTTGCCCTAGACGTTTTTTATATATGTAAGGTTTACAAATGAGCACATAATTCACATGATGATAAGTGAATGTTGTGGCCCAAAGACCTATATCTATCCTTTATTAAAAATCACAATGCAGATGAGTTGTCACCTTGGATTTTAAAAGAGTCTCCAGTGCTTGTCACATATCTTACTACACAAAACACAGCAGCATTTGCAGCTATTTCACGCTGGTATCTTGTGCAGACATGGTCCATCACAGATCAAGCTGACCGTGCTGCAGCCATATACACAGCAGCGTGGCTGTAATATGAAAAAAAATCAAATGCCAATTTTACTTATAGAAACATGTACTAAAAATAAGTTATTTCTTAGACATAGTACATGTTTTCTCACGATGTTTTTCTTACCACCGAGCACGCTGAGTATCAGGACTTAAAATTGCATACAAAAATTTCATAGGTGCCGGCGGAGAGCAAAACCAGGTTGCTCGCGCACTATAAAGTTTACAGCGAGCGATTAGCGTCCGAGCTACCATGGCTTATCACATAATTAATGTAAAAAGAAATAAGAAAATAAAATTAATAAACAATTTTGAAGTGATAAATTAAAAGTTTGACCGTGTAGTGACGGTGTAAGAATATCCACTACCCCATGTGGTTCCGTGGGTATCGTAAGAGGCGACAGAGGGAAACAAACCAATGAGATAGGCAACAGCATCTTTCTAATAACAACTAGAAAGGGAAAAACTGCAGTTGCCAAACCGCCAGCCAAGCTTATCAACTATAACAAATATGCATTATGACACAATCTATGCAAATGCCTTTGTTCAGCAGTGAACTTGGATAGGCGGTAATGAATGAATAATAGTTTGGTATACCCATAATTGCACGCCCCATGAGCGTTTCATTTAATTTTGATGAAAAAATTAATTGTATTCCTGACTTTCAAAATATATTATTTACTTGTTTTAAATCTATCGCTCTCTATTATTTTAACAGGTAGTGTTACCTACGGGGAAACACCTACGGGGAAAAAGATAATAATGTTTACCAAAATAAATCGATTACACAATGTATAAAATCCATATAGGCTGTATGGTACATTTGTCCTTTGTCTATGGGTTAAAAAAGAATATGAAAGCGCCTTTAAATTTTTAATAGCAATAAAAGTTATAAAAGTTGAAAATCATTTTATTAACAATCTACGCGTGCTAGGCTATTGATATAAAATAGGGAACCAGTTGATGTAATTCTGAAGCTAAAAAAAAAACCCGGTCTCGATACGTCAAGCTTTTCGGGGTTATCGTGACCACATACAAAATTAACATCCGGACGTCCACGTAAAAATTTTTCAAACCGTTTTTTTTCAAAGTAGCTATATATTTTTTTTTAAATATAATACATGATGGGGTAATTAGAGTGTTTTCTTGATTTACGGCTACTCATATTATCGTATAAGTGCAATATGGTTATGATAGAGGCATTTCAAGAACAAAAAATCGCTTGACCTTCATGAGTCGAGAGTAAAGCACAGCCTAATAACGCTTTACGTTATGAGGCGTGCAAAATAAAATTTCATTTCATTTATACTCTTGAAACTAGGTAGGACACATCATTTTATTTTATTGGGCGGCTATAGGCGAAGTAATTTTTACTTTGCAATCGGTGACTTAGGGAATGGAATAAAACTAATTTTAAGGATATTATCGCGTTTGTTTTTCAGAACCCCCTCAGCCGTGACAGTTCTAGAACCGTCGGGAATTAAAAAATGTTTAAATTAATTATTCACATAAATGTATGAAATCATTAGGAAATAAAGAAGGTTAAAAAAATGACAATAAACTATAAAAAATACACCGTACCGTAGCGAGAAACCTCAAGTTTTATTTTTTATATAATTACAATCTTATATATCGCTTAGTTAACTTTTGTGTTAACACAAACTGTTAACAAAAATAATTAACATTAATAGTAAGCTCTCCTCAACATCTCTTGGTCTGCCTGGTTCCGCAATGCCGATATATATATATTACTTACATATATACATTACATAGCACCTTGTATATATATCTGTATATATATATATATACAAGTACTAGCGCGAAGTGACCGCCGGGCATCTTTTGATTATTTGGACAAAACTATCAACAAATACCATCGGTCACTTCGCGGCGGTTACTTCGCACTGGGGCACCTTGTATATATATATGAGAGTCTAACAAAGAAGGACTGAAAGCTTCATTTTAGCACGTAATGCAACTAAGACATTGAATTACAAATATTTTTAATTAGAGAAATTATACGTGGTAGAGCCATGCTGCAGCTATATTAATAGTATAGTTGTAGCACGAATGGGTCGGCTCGACCGGGGAAGGACCAGAATACCAGCGCTCTCACAGAATACCAGCGTAAAATAGCAGCTTAATGCTGCTGTGTTTCGTATGGTGAGTGTAGAGAACCGGAGACCCTTTTTACTGGAAAAGAGGCATTCCATCTTAGTCCTCACAGCTGACAACGCATCTGCATTTTAATTCGCAAACGAAGATAGATGTAGATGTCTATGGGCCACAGCAACCACTTACCATCAGGTGGACTGTGTGCTCGTTTGTCACCCTAATTCTATAAAAAAAAAAATATTGCTGCACTAACAAGGGCCGAATTTATTAGCGGAAAACTGAAGGTGGTGATAGGATGGAAAAAAAATGAAAATGATATTGCCAATTCAAAAAGTGTAATATGACTACGTACATTTAGAATTAACATTACCTATTTTGTTACGATTTCATATGAATTGTTTGCATGTCTAACTCAGTGTACCTCTAGCCTTACTTTAACAAAATTACATTGTATCTATTTTAAACTACTCACTATTTATTCCACTAGATGGAGTGACGACTTCATGAAACATGCAGGCAGTCGATGGATGCAGGAGGCTCAGGATCGTACTTTGCGACAATCTATGGGGGAGGCCTATGTTCAGCTGTGGATTTGTTGTGGTGGGCTCTATTGATAATGATAGTGACTAAAACATTACTGCATAATACAAAATATGAAAACAAGTTACAGGTATCTTTAATCTTTTTGTTGAGAAAAAATGCTTTTGTAAAATTCGTAATTTAAATTAATGATTTTAATGAAAACCCTATTATAGTTGCTTGTATTTTTCAAAGATCTGTTAAATATTTTTTTAAATTAAAACTACTAACATCATATTGAAAAATTTTCTTTTATAGATATTTCAATTTGTGTGTGAAAACGCTGCTACATTTCCAACTTAGGTCCTAACATATGAAATTGGCGTTTTGTACGGGAGGAATATAAAGTATTTTTTTGTAAAATATATTTAATTAATCAAAGTATGCACCGTTGTTATCTATGCACTTTTGCTATCTCATAGGTAGTTCATTGATCTTTTTACTAAAAAAACTATGGGGGCGAGAATCAATAAACTCTTTGAAGGTGGTTTAGACTACCGCATTGGAGTTGAATTTTTTTCCTTGTAAGAAGTTGTCCAAATTCCGGAAAAAATGGTAATCTGTCGAAGCAAGGTCCGGGGAGTACGGTGGATTTCGCAGACGTTCTAATTGTAGCTCATCTAACTTAGTGGTTGTTTGTTGTGCAGTGTGTGATCTTGCGTTGTCGTGAAGCTGGAGTGGCTTAGAGCGATTGACCAATCTCGGTTGTTTAGCAGCTAGTTCTTCCTTCATGGTTTGCAGTTGCTGACAATAGATATCTGCCGTAATCGTTGGGCCAGGTTTTAGAAAGCTGTAGTGAACGACACCGGCGCTAGTCCACCAAACACTCACAAGTAATTTTTTCTGGGTCAATTTTTGTTTAGCGCAAGATTTGGCTGGGTCTCCAGGGTTCAGCCATTGCGACGAGCGCTTCCGATTATCATACAGTATCCACTCTTCATCACAAGTAATGATTTGATTTAAAATCCCTTCATTATTGTGTCGGTTGAGCTAAGTAACACAGCAGTCGACGCGTGTTTGCAAGTTCGATTCACTCAATTCATGAGGTACCCATCGTTCAAGTTTTTTTACTTTCCCGATTTGCTTCAAGTGGATTAATACAGTTTTATCACTTACCCCAAAGCCTGCAGCTATCTCTGAAGTGCTTTGTGATGGATCCGCTTCCACAATAGCCTTTAATTCTTCATTTTCCACTTTGGTCTCCGGCTGTCCACGGGGTTGGTTCTGAAGGTCGAAATTTCCAGAACGAAAACGTTGAAACCAAAAACGTACCGTGCTTTCTTTTGCGACGCCAGCGCCGTACACATCATTAATCCTTCGAGCTGTTTCTGCAGCATTGGTGCCACGGTAGAACTCGTACTCGTAAATATACCGAAATTTCATGTTTTCCATTGTGCTGTAATAAGCGACGCCAAATAATAATATAATGAGGAAAAAACAAATGAATGACTGTTTTCAAAATTCAAATCTACCAGCTAAATAAATTTGTAAATTTGAATTTGGAATTCTTAACCAAAGAGGAGATATTTCAGATCAAAGTTGTCAGTACGACAAAACGCTAATTTCATATGTAAGGACTTAATATATTGGAAAAATATATCGTTTATAAATCGGATTTTAAGCATTACATCAGCTATCTTAATATATAAAAATTTATGCGCTGCCAATACCGTTCATCAGACTGCGCTAAAACTTTGTCAACGTATTGCTTGCACTTGCGTGAAGTGACGGCTCCGTGGCGCACTGGCTTAGCAATGAGTTGCAGCGCTAAGGGCCGCGGGTTCGAATCCCGCATGGAACAGGTATTTGTATGGCCTACAAATAATTGTTCTGGGTCTGGATATTTGTCCTTGTGAAAACTATGTACGAGTATGTAAACTGCCCCCGAGATACATGAGAAAATCCTAGTGTGGAGGTAACATTTAAAAAAAAAAGAAGTAGGTGGCTGGCGCGCGTATCGTACCTACAAATTTATAGAAAAGTTCTAAATCATTCAACATCAATGAAAGTGTCATCATTCCTAATTAAGCAATATAACTCTTCCAAATTAAAAACGATATTCCTACAATTTCTTTTGCGGCTGTAACGAGCCGTGTACCAGCTAGTTTTATATAGGTATATTTATTTTACGTTTACGTATATATTTATCACATATATCATAACTTGCGTCATACGGGACTTAGTAGCTTAGTAGCAGGCTGTAATAAAATGTGTCTTTTTCATCTACTTCTGTGATAAATGATGTCGCAATTCAAAAATTCTATTCCGTTTTAAGCATAGAAATTTGGAAAACTAGAGTGCTCTATTTTATTAAGAATTTTTTAAAATACTCCAATATATCTGTAATCGGGGTAAGAGAATCCACTACCCCATAATACCCCGAGGATATCGTAAGAGGCGGCAGAGAAAAGCAATACAGGCGATGGGCAGCAACGTACTCCTGATAGCACAAAATTAAAAAAAAAACTGCGGTTGCCAACCCACCAGCTAAGCGCGGCAATTATGAAAAATAATTAATAGAATCAGGCGTTACTTTGCGGAAATGCATTATGGCAAAGTAAATTTTTCCAACTTTAATTATGAAAATATCTATGAGGCAATGACGGTCCTACTGTATAG
>JAGSMP010002497.1:0-22148 GCA_029286625.1 Parnassius orleans | reverse complement strand
GCGCGTATCGTACCTACAAATTTATAGAAAAGTTCTAAATCATTCAACATCAATGAACGTGTCATCATTGCATTAAGCAATATAACTCTTCCAAATTAAAACGATATTCCTACAATTTCTTTTGCGGCTGTAAATTTCTTTTGTCTGGTACACGGCTCACCAGCTAGTTTTATATAGGTATATTTATTTTACGTTTACGTATATATTTATCACATATATCATAACTTGCGTCATACGGGACTTAGTAGCTTAGTAGCAGGCTGTAATAAAATGTGTCTTTTTCATCTACTTCTGTGATAAATGATGTCGCAATTCAAAAATTCTATTCCGTTTTAAGCATAGAAATTTGGAAAACTAGAGTGCTCTATTTTATTAAGAATTTTTTAAAATACTCCAATATATCTGATATATTAGCTTGCAATATCCGCCGTGTAATCGGGGTAAGAGAATCCACTACCCCATAATACCCCGAGGATATCGTAAGAGGCGGCAGAGGTAAGCAATACAGGCGATGGGCAGCAACGTACTCCTGATAGCACAAAATAAAATAAAAAAAACTGCGGTTGCCAACCCACCAGCTAAGCGCGGCAATTATGAAAAATAATTAATAGAATCAGGCGTTACTTTGCGGAAATGCATTATGGCAAAGTAAATTTTTCCAACTTTAATTATGAAAAATATCTATGAGGCAATGACGGTCCTACTGTATAGTGCATTTCTATTGTATTAAAGTAAGTGGTGATGTAGCTGAAGGTGGTCAAGTACACCTACTAATTATTAAGTCCTTACATATGAAATTAGCATTTTGCCGTACTGGCCACTTTGATCTAAAATATCTCCTCTATGGTTAAGAATTCCAAATTCAGATTTATAAATTCATTTAGCTGGTACATTTTAATTTTGAAAACAGTCATTCATTTGTTTTCTCCTCATTATTTTATTCTTTGGCGTCGCTTATTACCGCACAATGGAAAACATGAAATATCGGTATATTTACGAGTACGAGTTCTACCGTGGCACCAGTGCTGCAGAAACAGCTCGAAGGATTAATGATGTGTACGGCGCTGGTGTCGCAAAAGAAAGCACGGTACGTTTTTGGTTTCAACGTTTTCTTTCTGGAAATTTCGACTTTCAGAACCAACCCCGTGGACGGCCGGAGACCAAAGTGGAAAATGAAGAATTAAAGGCTATTGTGGAAGCGGATCCATCACAAAGCACTTCAGAGATAGCTACAAGCTTCGGGGTAAGTGATAAAACTGTATTAATCCACTTGAAGCAAATCGGGAAAGTAAAAAAACTTGAACGATGGGTATGAACTGTGGTAGAGCCACGCGGCAGCTTGTGCTGTCGCACGGATGGGCCGGCTCGAACCGGGTTGGTACCACGACCTCACAGAATACCAGCGTGAAGTAGAGGCTTACCTCTGCGTTTCGCTTGGTGAGCGCAGGTGGCCGGAGGCCCAATTCCCCCCTCCCATCAACATGGTAGCGGAATTAAACGAAAGACTACCCCAGGAGGGTACCAGCACTTCTGAAGAATCCCTCGCTGAGTATCCACGACCAAGGTACTCCAACTCCTGAGCGTGGGTGCTCAGGCTGTCCCGCGTATTCTGGGGGGGGGGGGCAAAATTCCGCTCGCGACTAATACTGCTCGGGGCAAGTGGAGCAATAAGACCAAGGCGACCCCTGTCACGCTATCCGTGAATTTTTGCAACATCAGGGGACTTCATTCCAACCTTAACGCTGTCCACTTCCATCTAGAGACGGCGAAGCTGGCCTTGCTCTTTTTAACCGAGACTCAGATGTCCTCTCCGGCTTTCATACCTCTCCTACCCGGGGTACAAATTAGAATACTCCTTTGTGCCCCGGGCTGGAGTTTGCGTATACGTCAGAGAGGACATCTGTTTTCGGCGCCTCGGCAGTCTTGAAGGTACGGACCTATCCATCCTATGGCTGCGCGTAGACAGCGACGACCATTCCCGCGTCTACGGGTACCTCTATAGGTCTCATAGCGGTAATGCCGAAACAGACCGACTCATCGACCACGTCCAAATGGCTACAGATTCCTTGTTACAGCAGATCCCATCCGCAGAGATCGTGATCCTTGGCGATTTTAACGCCCACCACGCTGAATGGCTCGGTTCACGTTCAACCGATCATGCGGAGAAATCTGTTTATGACTTTGCTTTGGCATATGGTCTTACAGAGCTGGTTACTTCGACTACGCGGATTCCAGATGTGGAAGATCATGAACCTTCCCTGTTGGAATTTCTGTTGACCTCACATCCGGACGAATATCAGATTTCCGTCGACGCTCCTTTAGGCTCGTCGGACCATTCTCTTGTCCGGAGTGTGGTGCCTCCCACACTAACGTCGCGGTTGCATTCAGAAGGCTACCGCCGTGTTTGGCACTATTGGTCAGCCGATTGGGATAGGATGCGGTCGTTTTTTGCATCCTACCCTCAGGGGCGAGTTTGCTTCTCGCCGGGAGATCCCAGCGTTGTTGCTGATTCTGTTGCTGATGTGGTACTTCAGGGTATGGAACTTTTTATTCCATCCTCTGTGGTGCCCATCAAAGGCAGATCCCAGCCATGGTTTGGTCGCTCCTGTAAAATAGCATCACGCTATAAGCAGGAGTGCTACCGGGCCTGGGCTGATGCATCAACGTCTCGGGATGTAAAAACCAGCGCTCTTAAAAAGAAGTATAATGCCGCCTCCAGGTCCTTCAAAAGAGTCATTGCCAAGGCAAGGTCTGAGCACATCGGCAGAATTGGCGAGAAGCTAGTTCACCTTCCTTCGGGAACCCGTGCATTCCGGTCTCTCGCCAAGGCTGTCCAAGAGAACTTCTGTCAGCCATCTCTACCATCTCTGCACAGAGAGGACGACTCACTGGCCCATACCGCAAAGGAGAAAGCCGATCTGTTAGGCTCTCTCTTTGCGTCAAACTCGACTCTGAATGACGGGGGGAACACACCGCCGACTATCCCGCGGTGTGAGTGCTCCATGCCGGACGTGCGGTTTACACAGCGGTCGGTTCGCAAAGCACTCCTCTCCCTGAACGTCAGCAAGTCGAGTGGGCCTGATGGAGTCCCTCCCATTGTGCTGAAGACGTGTGCTCCGGAGTTGGCCCCAGTTTTAACACGTCTTTTCCGGTACTCCTACTCCCAAGGCGTAGTCCCGAATTCATGGAAGACAGCTTTGGTCCACCCGATCCCTAAAAAAGGCGACCGCTCAAACCCGTCCAACTACAGGCCTATCGCCATCACCTCCTTGTTCTCCAAAATAATGGAGTCTATTATAAACTGCCAGCTCATGAGGTACCTTGAGGATCACCAGATGATTAGTGACCGCCAATACGGTTTTCGTCGTGGTCGATCAGCTGGTGATCTTCTGGTCTACCTGACTCATAGATGGGCGGAGGCAGTAGAGTCCAAGGGGGAGGCATTGGCCGTTAGTTTGGACATAGCGAAGGCCTTCGATCGGGTCTGGCACAAAGCGCTTCTTTCGAAGCTCCCTTCCTATGGGCTTCCGAGAAATTATGCAATTGGTTCACCAGTTTCCTTGCTGATCGGAGCATCAAGGTCGTAGTAGACAGTGCATGCTCTGATTACAAGCCTATCAACGCTGGTGTTCCACAAGGCTGCGTGCTATCGCCAACGCTGTTTCTCCTGCATATCAATGATATGTTGCAAACTGGTAACATTCATTGCTATGCGGATGACAGCACTGGTGATGCTCTATACACCGGCCATGCCAATATTTCTCGGGAAAACGTCGCCGAGTACCGGAACAAACTTGTGTCTGAAGTCGAGACTTTGTTGAACAAAGTCTCGGATTGAAACGACTAAATCTAGTCCAGTTCAATCCCCAGAAGACACAAGTTTGCGCGTTTACCGCTAAAAGGAACCCCTTTGTCGTATCTCCTCAGTTTCAAGGCACTCCCCTTGTTGCTTCAGCCAGAATTGGAATCCTCGGTGTCGACATATCGAGTGATGTGCAGTTTCGTGGTCATTTGGAAGAGAAGGCCAAATTGGCCTCTAAGAAGCTTGGCGTGCTCAGTAGAGCGGGACAGTATTTCATGCCGGTACACCGCTTGCAACTTTACAAGGCGAAGGTTCGGCCCCACATTTAATACTGTTCCCATCTCTGGGCAGGGGCTTCCCAGTGCCAGCTCTTTCCACTTCACCGCATCCAGCGCAGAGTAGTTCGAATCGTTGACGACCGAGTTATTTCCGATCGGCTTTACTCACTGCCATTGCGTAGAGATGTTGTATCTCTTTGCGTATTTTATCGCATGTACCACGGGGAGTGCTCTGATGAATTGTTCGGACTAATTCCAGCCGCTCAATTTCACCATCGCATATTGCAACAAAACTCGCTATACCATCCATACGACCTGAATGATTGGCGGTCCACCACTGTGCGATTAAGAAGAAGTTTTCTTCCTCGCACAACATCCTTGTGGAATCGATTACCACCAGTGATTTTCCGGACCGATACGACTTAGGGACCTTCAAGAAAAGAGCCTACTCCTTTCTAAAAGGCCGGCAACGCATCTGCAATTTCTCTGGTGTTGCGGTTGTTCATGGGCGGCGGTAGTCACTTACCATCAGGTGAGCCGCATGCTCGTTTGCCCCCTCTCCTATAAAAAAAACCTCATGAGTTGAGTGAATCGAACTTGCAAACACGCGTCGACTGCTGTGTTACTTTGCTCAACCGAAACAATAATGAAGGGATTTTAAATCGAATCATTACTTGTGATGAAAGTGGATACTGTATGATAATCGGAAGCGGTCGTCGCAATGGCTGAATCCTGGAGACCCAGCCAAATCCTGCCCTAAACGAAAATTAACTCCGAAAAAGTTACTTGTGAGTGTTTGGTGGACTAGCGTCGGTGTCGTTCACTACAGCTTTCTAAAATCTGGCCAAACGATTACGGCAGATACCTATTGTCAGCAACTGCAAACCATGAAGGAAGAATTAGCTGCTAAACAACCCAGATTGGTCAATCGCTCTAGGCCACTGCTGCTTCACGACAACGCAAGACCACACACTGTACAACAAACAACCACTAAGTTAGATGAGCTACAATTGGAATGTCTGCAACATCTACCGTACTCCCCAGACCTTGCTCTAACAGATTACCATTTTTTCCGTAATTTGGACAACTTCTTACAAGGAAAAAAATTCAACTCCGATGCGGCAGTCCAAACCGCCTTCAAAGAGTTTATTGATTCTCACCCCCATGGTTTTTTTAGTAAAGGTATCAATGAACTACCTATGAAATGGCAAAAGTGCATAGATAACAACGGTGCATACTTTGATTAATTTAATATATTTTACAAAAAAAATTGACTTTATATTCCTCTCGTACAAAACGTTTCATATGTAAGGACCTAATATATAAGTAATAAACAAAACAACATAAACTCTCACATCTCTCACCCAAATGCGTAGGCAAAGACAACGGACTCCCATTTTGGCATGATTTTGACACTCCTTTCTCGATTCAACCGCACTCATATATCCAACGCATACATCTACATAAAAGCATAAAGTTTATTTTTAACCGACTTCAAAAAAAGGAGAAGATTCTCAATTCGACTGCATTTTGTTATATGTATTACCTCATAACTTTTTCTAGGTGAACAGATTTTATTGATTTTTTTTTATTTGAAAGCTCGTGCTTCTCATGTGGTTTCATATAAATTTAGTCATGATCTGACCAGTAGTTTTTGAGTTATCCTTAATAATGCGTATTTAATTGACTTCGATTACATTGAAGGTGTTCTCATTTTATTTATCGTATTAAAATCGATTGTATAATTTTTTTTACCACTATAATGAATAAAATAACAAATTACTCTAGATTTAGAGCACTTTTGGTTTTACCAAATCTTAATCTGGGAATAACTGTTTATCAGAGTTTATAATAAGTGTTTATTTAACAAACTACTCAAACCTGGCTCAAGAACAATGTACCGGACTTCATAAATCAATACTAGAGGATATAGGCTGAACTTTTAATGGACCGGTGTTATGTGGCAGAGACAAAAACTCTTTAAAAATTAATTAATTTAATACTTTTAAATTAACTTAAAATATAGTAGTTGATACAGAAAACTTGAAAATGGAGTTATGTTTCGGGATCGAAAGATTTGGTTTAAATAGTGTAGGAAACTAGGAGGTGGGGGTAAAGATAAGGGAACATCATTGTTCTTGGTGTTATGGTTAACTTATGGTAAACTATAAACATTAGCATATAATATTACAATCGAATTAGTGTGGCTTCTAAGGAAGTAAACAATATGATTTATAAAGTATACAGGTCTTATAACATAAAGTAAATAGTATCCTATGACATAACATTAGTTTGGCTTCTAAGAAAATAATTTAGCTTTTAAGTAAATAAACAATATAAAGTATACAGATCTTATAACATAAAGTAAATAGTATCCTATGACATAACATTAGTTTGGCTTCTACGAAAGTAATATAGTAAATAAACAATATAAAGTAAAGTATACAGGACTTATAATATGAAGTAAATAGTATCTATGACATAACACCTCCCCCCTTAGAACAAAGATTGAGCGGTTTTGCTCGATTATTGAGTGTAGTCAGCAGCTTCGTCTTCATCTTCTGATATACAAGATATTGTAGCAGTGGTGTTTAGTGATGATATGGGAATCTCGACGCAATTATTAAAAATTTATATTCAGTTACCATGTGGATTTGTAGGTATGTTATTCCATGGCAAGCGTGTGTAACATTTATAACAAAAATATGTTAGCATAATGATACCAGTAATCGTACTTAATATGGAAAATTTTGTGATGATACCTGCTCCAGAGATTTCGCCGTGAGTCGTTTTGTTTTCGCATCCTAAAGCATACGGAGTCTTGCGTTGGAGTATGTAGATCCAGTTATTGTTTCTAAGAGCTTGGAAAGTGTTAAAGTGTGCAGAAAACGTAGTTACATCACAAAATTCAGGAACTTGTTGACTCGTCGTTGTTAAGATAACAACTTCGCATATGGGTCTGGTGTTGATGTTGTAGATGAGAAGATCCTTGCAGACTTTGGATTCCGTTGCAAAGTCTTTGCATTTGTCCAGTGAGCTCATGATGACGTATTGCTGTCTACTGGTACTCATGGCAAGATATGTTTGTTCGGAAAGGATAGTAGAATATAAGGAAGAGTCAGGATGTAGAATAGGGATAGAATATAACTGGTATAATGTAAGTTTTTCGTTTTTTACTAATGGGAATTCTAAGATATATATATATATATATATATATATATATATATATATATATATATATATATATAATTTTATTCATATAAATATAGGAAGTAATAGAGGCAGATTCAAAACTTTTGTGTAAATTAGGTAATGCTATTGGAGCAACTAAGTTTTTATTGAGCCTAGCGGGATTAGAAGACAGGAATTATTTGTATAGGCGCATAGTGGATAGAAGGGTGAATTACATTTGATTTAATGAAAAGTATGCTTGTAATGACATCATCGATATCTCGTTCCAAATAAACTATAGCTTCTAGAATTTGAATTGAAACGGTGGATATTTCTTCAAGAATAGTTAAATTAAATATAAGTTTGTTTATTGAGGTAAAGTATGAATTTATTTTTCTAATATCTTCGTTAATAACGTATTCATCATAAGAGATTTTATGTAATGTTTCATTAAAATTCGTGATCGTTGAAGAAATAATTTGTAATTGTTGTTTTTAGATATCATTTGCTGTTTCTCTAACTGTTCAATACATTCGTTATAATGTTTGGCATCTTTGGCGTCTGGAACACCAATGAACCATTTCAAAATTGAACCTAAGCCATGTAGTATTTCGAGTTTGGATCGCTTGTTGTAAGTGTAAGAATTAAGTTCGTCGAGTCTAGAATCTATTCTGTCTATGTTTATTTTTATAAATGAAGTAGTAGTTATAACGTTACGTAAATTTGAATGTGTGGTAATGAAAGATTGATAGTTATTTATAAGTCGTTTGATAGAGTTGCGAGCTAGGAACAAAGGTTCAAGATTACGATATACGATAAATTTCCAGGAATTTTCAGATATTAATATTTCACCATTGTTTTCGAAATAGAGTCCACAATTAGAAGGAATAGGATTTATGTGGGTATCCCCATCAACAAAAGTTGTGGAGTACCTGAAAATTAAAATAAACCTACTTGTTAATTGTTTTGACTTCTTTTAAATTTAGTTATATAATAATTCTTAGAAAATAGATAAACTTTGTATAAAATGATTAAAAAAAAACAAATAGTAAAATTAATGTATGAGTTTTTTATAAGATATAAAAGATTTTCAATTAAACTAAGGGTTTTATTAGAGTGTGCCATTATTCGAGCCACCCTGAAATAGATTTAAAGTTAAATATTTATGAATAATTACGATCTAGTCTTAGAATAAAATGTTATGATTATTGAATGAAGTCATGCAATGGTCTTAAGCGATTCGCATGCACTATTTGGTTTTTTCCAGATTTTTGTATAATATAATTTTCATTAAAACCTATTCTAACAATAACATGAGGCCCTTCCCATAGGCTATTTAAGTTGTTTGGATTAGGGACTTTAAACATAACTTTATCTCCTACGTTAAATTTGGCTATATTTTTAATATTGCTGTCATTATTATTAAAGTCATTAGTTATGTCTGAATAAGAAACTAAGTCAATAGTTACGCGTTCAAAAGGTTCAGTAGAAAAAGAAGTAATAACCATGGGAGCATTATAGCTACTCTCTTTTTCTACTTTTTCTTATTAAAACGTAAAACATTTATAAAACATATAAATATTTTACGTTGAATTTTGTTTCGTTGACATTTTTGGCAATTATCTAAATAATTTTTAATTGTTTCTGTCATTCCTTTCCAGAAATATTCAGATCGTATTTTGTGTGTTGTTTCGATAATGCCACGATGTTCTGATAAGGGATCATCATGGAAGGTTTTCAGGATTGATGCTATCTCTTCTGGAGCTGGAGTTTTAACTTTATTTTCACATATGGTGATTTTGCAATCGTAAATGTCTGCTAAATAAGCTGTGATGTGTAACTATTCGTTTCCTTTAAGTTTACAAGTGGGGTCGTTTTTTAGATTTGGAATGTAAAGTGATTTTAATTTATTGTTTTGTAGGCAAGCGAGTAATATTTTAAAATAGCTTTCAGAATCCCAAGGATCGAAGTGAGTGGGTCTCAAACAGCCAATTATAATATTTTGTTTCTTATTCGAAACTAATAAATCGGTTTCATAAAGTGTTTTGGTTGATTTAAATATGGGTCCACTTGAGCAAGTGGAAATTGCTTGGTTGAAAAGGTATTTTATCGGAAAGTTGACAAGAGATTGGGATAAGAATGTTTTTGTGACGTTCGTTTAAGAGGCAGTCAGGTGAAATGTGGAGATATGGAGTATAAAATGTGTGAGAGTCGATTTCTAAGTAGTGTTGAAAGTTTAGTTGTAAATAGTCTTCTGAAGTGTTTGAATCAAGATGTGTGTTTTTGTCGCTATTTTTTGGATTATATATGTTCGTGTGGAGAATTGGTGGGCGTGAGAGAGCGTCTGCATTAGTATTGTTTTTACCTGCCTTATATACTATTTCGTATTCGTACTCTTCGAGTTTAAGTCGCCAACGAACTAACCGACTACCAGGGTCTTTTATCGAGAAAAGCCATGTAAGCGGTTTGTGGTCAGTTACAATTTTAAATTTCCTACCAAACAAATAGGGTCTAAAATGTTTGACGGCCCAAACGATAGCTAATAACTCTCTTTCGATAGTGGAATAGTTGGCTTCACCTTTATTGAGTGTTCGAGATGCATATGCTATAGTCAAGTCCTTGTCTATTTCGCCTTGCGATAGCACAGCACCTAAGGCGTTTATCAAACCGTCTGTGGTTAGTATGAATTCCTTTGTGAAGTTAGGATATTGTAAGATTGGAGGGTTAGTAAGAAGATGTTTACATTCATTGAAGGATTGTTGTTGGGTTTCGCCCCATATGAAAGCAGTGTCCTTTTTAAGAATGCTAGTTAAGGTTTAGTTACTTAACTGAAGTTACGAATAAACCGACGGTAGTATCCTATAAGACCTAGAAATGCTTTTACATCTTTACACGATTAAGGAATAGGTAATTCTTGAACTGCCCGTATTTTATCGGGGTTCGGTTTAACGCCTTCATTGGAAATAATATGGCCAACATAAGCAACTTCGCGTATAAGAAATTCACATTTGTCTGTTTGGATTTTTAGTTCATATTTTCTAAGTCTACAGAAAACTTCTTCAAGTTTTTGTTCATGTTCTTGAAGGATAAAAGCAAATACTACTATGTCGTCGAGGTAAACGAAACATCTTTCACCTTGTAAGCCACACAAAACGGAGTCCATTACACGCTGAAACGTCGCTGCCGCGTTTTTCAGGCCAAATAGCATTCTTTTATATTCGTATTGACCGTATGGAGTGCTAAAAGCTGTTTTAGGAATATCTTTTTGATCTACTTCTAACTGATATGGTAAAATATTGAGAATGACCTAATTTGTCTAGAATGTTTTAACTTGCGGTAATCAATAACTAATCGCCATTTCTGTTTCCCAAATGCGTCTAGTTTTTTAGGAACAACCCAGATGGGGCTACTCCAAGGAGATGAGCTAAGTCTGATAATGTCTTGGTCTAACATTTTTGGACTTGTGATTTTACTTCTTGTTCGTGTACTCGAGGAAAGCGATAGGTTTTGTGTAAATTGGAATGTCAGTAGTGGTAGGTGTTTGATGTTTTGTATGATTGCTAAATGTAAGTGAGTCGCCTTCGATGAAAAATATGTCGGGATATTTGGAAACAATTTTATCTAATGAGTTCGACTCTTCTTTGTTCAAATGTTCGCGTCTAATAAGGGTGAGTACTTGGTTTTGTCTATCGGTGTCGGATGTGTGATTGAGATTGTTAATTAAGTGGTTATGAATGTTGTTTGTTTGTTGATTTGGTTGGCAAGGGAGAACTTCGATGTTTAGAATGCTAATTACTTTGTCGGATTTGTTTGTATTTACACAATTGATAATAAATGAGTTGTTTTTGACTTCGACTAACGCATTGGGAATAACAATACCGTTATCTATCGTGTTTTGTGTTATTTGTTGATTATATTTTGAAGATTTTCGTACAAATAATGTAATTTGTATGATCTTTCACGTATTCTCATAGTTTTGGATTGAATGTACATGTTGCAATTATTCTTTATCATAAAATCGTTACCTAGTATACCGTCTGCTTTAATATTAAGGGAGGCGACATGGAAACGATATTAAGGTAAATAATCTAGAGATATGTCGGTGGTGCCTGAGGTTATAATTGAATTTTGGCTAACGGAAATGCTTACGATTGACACGATGTTTAATTTATTTAAGGGTGAAGAACCTATTTTATCCTTTTTATAACCGAGATCCCTGCTCCGGTGTCTATGAGAAATGTGACTGGTTATATGAAAAGTGCAGTGTAAGAGGTTATCGGGTGGTACATCATTTAAGGCGGATATGCAAAACATTTTGTATTAGATGTGGATTTAGGAAATTTTCATTTAGGCTTTTTAGTTTTAGGTTTTGATTTCAAACGTGGTTTATTGGAAACAGTGGATGTAGTAGGTGCAGTGGTCTTGATGGAATCAGTGGATATAGTAATTGCAGTGGTCTTGAAAGAATCAGTGGATATAGTGGGTGCAGTGGTCTTGAAAGAGTCAGTGGATGTAGTAGAAATAGTAATAATAGAATCAGTGGATGTAGAAGGAATAATAATCTTTGGAAAACCAAGGGTTTGGGGCTGGCTACCCTGTTCGTAGGTTTCCGTTTAAGAACTAGAATTTGTGAGTACTGAGTGATGTGTAGTAACTAAGTCGCTAGTTTGTGAAGACGCATTTTTAAATTGTGTCTGACACTTAAGAGGTGATTTGGAAGGTACATTGATTGTTAGTGTAGTGTGATCCCGATGGTTTGGTGGTTGAGGACGCCTTCGAGAAATAGGATTCAATTTGCTAGAATTTATATTTGTAGTTTCTCCATATCCTGAGTCGGGATCGGTGAGCAGGATACTGAAGCGATTTCCAACGAGTTGCTCAACTCGTTGGTCGCTTGGTAGTTTAAATGGTTAACTGGGATAGGAGGCGCAGGAAGTGCGCGTTGGGCTTGATTATTTCTTAAATTGTTATTGTAAGCTTTTTACGGCATTCTGTAATATTATGCTCAATATTTTTACAATAGCTACATAGTTTCGTAATTTGTTGTGGTGTGTTTGCGTTATTGTACATGGTGTGTTAAACGGTAGATGAGTTCGACTCAAAGGCTTATTTGTATTATTATTATTATTATAATTATGGTTGTGGTATGGTGGTTTTGTAAAAGTTGGTGGACGCGTTGTGTTCAGTTTAAATAAAGATTGCCTAGCTTTGTTCATTGCACGAATTTTATCTTCTTGAAGTGCGAATCGGCCTATTTCGCTGAGACTAGGAAATTCTTTTGTTCTGAACATTGCTCGGATGTCGGAGCTAATGCCATTGATAAAAACATTAAGAGCCGTCTCCTCCGTTGTCGCTAAGCGACCTAATAACGTCTTATCGCATATTTCAGCGTTTAACTTTTCAATTATTTTAGAGCGACAAAGGTCGACTCTGTGAATATATTCGGTTAACGTTTCTGTAGGTTTTTGGAAGTTCAAGGTTAAGGTGTGCTATGGTTTTAACGTTAGAGAATTTTTCAATAAGGAATGTTCTTAAACCAGTGATATTGTTTAACGCGTATACTAAAAGTACTGACTTCTGGTCCGCTGAAATTAAGTCGAAAGCTGAATTGCATGACCTAACGAATCTGTACACTTGGTCGTTATTATCTGTGTCGAATGAGGGAATTAATTTAAGTAATGTGGTAATGTCTAAGGCCAGTTTAGGGTTCTTTTAAGATTATTTTACACAGGCAATGAATAATTGATATAATAGAATAGTATAATATAGTAGTATATAATAGTATAGTACGATTACTTATATTAAAAAAAATTAATGTGAATGAGGTGGTAGATGTAGGAAAGTATTTTGGTAAAATGGAAAAATAGTAATTCGAACAAACAAGTTGAGCCACTTACCACAGTAACAATAAAATGTGGAGCTGCATGGTTCGGCGAAGTTTTCAAAAGCCTTTAGCTACTGTACGTTGTCTTCTTGTTGGGCGATGCTGTCCCGTTGAATTTGGTACGTTTTTACTTCGTCTTCACGCGATATAAGCGAATGAATCACGCAAGATCCTACCGAATGCGACAAATTTGTTATGTGGCAGAGACAATAACTCTTTAAAAATAAATTTATTTAATACTTTTAAACTAACTTAAAATATAGTAGTTGATACAGAGAACTTGGGAATGGAATTATGTTGAGGGATCGGAAGATTTGGTTTAAATAGTGTAGGAAGCTAGGAGGTGGGGGTAAACATAAGGGAACAACATTGTTCTTGGTGTTATGGTTAACTTTTGGTAAACTATAAACATTAGCATATAATATTACAATCGAATTAGTGTGGCTTCTAAGGAAGTAAACAATGTGATCTATAAAGTATACAGGTCTTATAACATAAAGTAAATAGTATCTATGACATAACACCGGTGAATATGAATGGTAGGCCATATGTATAGCTCGAAAAAGTAACAACCAATGAATAATAAACATTCTCAAGTGGCAACCTCACGTTGGCAAGCGCAGGGTAAGGCGACCCTTACTTGATTGAGTGACAACCTCGTAAAACATGCAGGTAGTAGGTGTATGCAGGTGGCTCAGGAACGTGCGTTGTCGTAATTTGTGAGGGTTGTCTGTGTGCAGCAGTTGACTTGTGATGGGCTGTAACGTTGATGATAAAGATGACCAAAGATAAAGTACATTACAATAATCTTTATTGTACACAAAGAAATGATAAATATAACAAAAATAAACAAATATTGAGGGAAAAACAAAGGCGGTCTTATTATATATTCTAAAAAGTAGCTAAATTCCGTAAAGAGACATAAGGCCCCTTAGTATATTTTTTTTTATAATTAATTGCTGAGTCTTCGTGTACACAGAGAGCTATCTGAGTTTTTTGTATTCATATGAATTTTGTTATTACTAAACTGTTTATTTTATGTTTGTATATATACATATTGTAACGACCCTTGTATATATAAAATGGGCTTTCTTTCAAATATGAAAAAATATTAAATAATATATTTTACGTGCCTGGTCACGTAATGAATGTTGATCTTTCCAAGGGATCTTTCTAAAGGTTTAGGCTATAGGCCGTTTGATAAATTTATGGTGTAATCATCTTAGTTAGGACCCTTGTTCACGTTGTGTTTGATAAGTAACATAGTTATTTTAGGTGTCTCTTGTAAGAATGAATATTAACTATAGCAGCGCAGAGAATAACTCTTAGAACAGAAAATTATTATTTTTAAATTTAGAGCATTCGTTTTTGAAATATTAACAAAGTAAGACTTATGCATTGTATGAACATGCTCCATAACTTTAACATTTTATTATATCTTTATTATTTTAATATAGTCGTCTTGTATTGTTATTGTTTAATACCTTTTGAATATTTAAAGCCAAGTTTTAGTAAATTTTTAGTATATAAGTTTTTAAGGCTAATATTAAGGCTTTATTATAATAATTAATGTTCGAAATGAATGTAGTTTAACTTTATGCCCGAAAATGCATTTTGATTGTTCAAAATATTACTTCTAAGATAATTTTAGACGACTTTATATAGAATTTAATTATTCATGTTTTCTTTAATTACCTATATGTGTATAATGTTTTGGTTTATACAATAAAATATAATAAAAATGTTTTTGTCATCTAAATTTATATATTAAGTATTATAACATTAGTATAAAATAAAAAAATAGTATAATGCGAAGTATAATAATAATATTAAGTTATTTCTAGAACAATAATTTTAATTGAGGGTTAAGCGTCTGTGAGAAATGCTATAGATCTTATGGCTATAGCATTTCTCACAGACCAACCATTTCATTACCACGAGGCGTAAAAACCGAGACTGGTGACGGGGAACAACATTAAATATACGACACCTGTGACACTGCCTAACAAGTGCGACGATTAAAGCCAATCCACAAAAATTTATTTTTTCAATTAAGTATTTATATTTTATAAAATCTCTCAGGAAGAACCCGTAACACGTTCGAAAAAATTCTAGGGACAAACCGGCTACAAAATATAGGTATGTATAATTTTGATTATAAAAAACCTAAAACAATTTGTAAAATGAACATCGTAAAAATGAATTATCATTAAACATGATAAAGTCAATGAAATAAGTTTAATTCAAAATGAGAAATTATTCATCAAAAGTACATTTCCCTGTCCTTTTACCGCCATTCCAGTCGTCAACTTATATTATACGAGTAAAGTAATTTTGTATTAGCGGAGAACGTGTTACATGTATTTTCAGATCAAGAGGAAATTGCGTAGCAGAACGTGATGCGAATATAAATGTTGTTAAATATTTATAAAATACAAACTGACGGAGCGCATAGATGACCTGAAGCAGAGAATCGCTGCTTGGGGAAAGCAGATTCGGCGATATACTGCGAGGTCGACACGGAATCTAAACCAGAATCGTCTCTTCTAGAGTGATCAGAAGAGGCTTTATAAATCCAGGCCCAGCACCGAACCAGGCCGACACTGTCGCATTCTGGCGTGTCCTGTGGTCAGAGCCCGTAAGCCACAGCGAGGGCCCTTGGACGGAATTTGTGGCGAGTCAGTGTGTGAATGTTACGCCCATGTACCCCGTCATTATAACGCCGGACAATGGAGCGGAGACGGTCCGAAGGGCCTCGAACTGGAAAAGTCCGGAGCTCGATGGACTGCATCACTACTGGCTGAATGGGTTCGTAGTGTGTCACGCTGTGCTCGACCGACAGTTTCAAGAGGCTCTCGACCAGAAGTCGCTCCCGAGCCTCTTCACTACGGGGATGACTCATTTGGTTCCTAAAGACCAAGATACCACAGACCCAAGCAACTACCGTCCCATCACGTGTCTACCTACTATACAAGACACTAACATCCATTTTAAGCGCAAGAATCACTCGTCACCTGAACTCAAATCAGGTGATATCGCACACTCAAAATTGATGTCGGGGCGGTGGTCGTGGAACCAAGGAACTACTTCTCATTGACGCGGTTATTGGCAAGGTGGTTAAACGTAACCGTCGGAACCTCTCCCCGCCTGGATAGACTAAAAAAAAGGCATTCGACTCGGTGCCTCATACATGGCTGAAGAGGTTCCTCGAGCTGTACAAGGTTGACTGTACAGTTCGAGACTTCCTCAGGCAGTGTATGCGGCACTGGAGTACGATCCTTTGTCATCTAGGCGAGCGGATGACGGCTGCGGAGAACCACATAAGGATAAGAAGGGGTAACTTCCAGGCGATTGTTTGAGCCCAATCTGGTTCTGCCTCTCTCTAAAACCTCTCAGTACCTTACTGGAGGGTTCCGGGAGAGGATTTCAGCTTCGAAAAGGCGGTTTAAAAGTGACCTACATTTTCTATTTGGATGATGTCAAGTTATTAGCCTCCAGTCGCTCCCATCTTATGGAATTGTTAAACATCACTTGTGATTTTAGCAATTCTATTAGAATGAAGCTGGGAACGGATAAGTGTGCGGTCCTCCATGTCGAAAGGTAGAGTTGCCAACTCTGAGGGCATAGACTTATCTATGCCCATCAACATAAGGATCCTATCCGAGGCTGAAACATACCGATACCTGGGTATGTCACAGAACATAGGTATCGAAGAGGCGGACATAAAACAGTTAGTTTGCGATGTGTTTTATGAACGCTTGACAAAAGTGCTTAACAGTAGTTTTTCGGGCATTAATAAGACACACGCATATAACGGTTGAATCATGCTTGTTCTCGTGTATACCTTTGGCATACTCAGGTGGACTCAGCTCAAACTGAATGCTCTGGATACAATAGTCCGCACTGTTATGACGTCCCACAGGATGCATCATCCGAGATCGTCAGTAATGAGACTGTACTTGCCGCGGCAATATGGTGGGCGCGGCTATTTGAGCGCTCTCACCATGCATAATCGCGCAGTGTGCAGCCTCCGTCATTACTTCCTGACAAAATCTGATGATCCGTTCTAAAGGGACGTCATTTCGTGTGATAAAGAGCTAATCTCTATCCTTAGCCAACGAGCAATGCCAAGACCCAGCAATGCAGTGCATTTCCGACCGGGAGACCGTGTTGAAGGGGAAGTAGCTCCACGGGAGGTTGCACAAGGCTCTTCATGAGCCTTTCGTAGACACAGTTCTCTTCCTTCGGAACGCGAAAGTGGTTAGGCGTGTCACACTTACGTTAAAAATTCAGTATTTAAAGTGCTTATTGAAAATTTGAGCCAACTACAAGGCGAACAGAAAATAATGAGTGTTTAACAAACGTGTATTAGTGACGTTGCTAACAAGTGTCAAACATAAGTTGATATGTACACAAAACTAGCTTACTTGTGAAGAGGAATCAAGATAAAGTGGTAAATATTCTATTTATTTACTGTTGCAACCACATAAACCTTAAATTAAAGTAACTTGATATAAAATGTCTAAGCTTATAAGATCACCCCCTGGCCGTAGCATGCAACATACATTATCGGATTCTGATGTTTCTAATATAGTTCCGTCTCCTGCTACACCGTCTTACATTTCTAAAAGAAACAAAAGACAAATATTCATTTAAAGATGAAATTCGAAATATGTTGGATGAATGGAAAAATACTCAAAACTCGCTCATAAACAAACTTCTCTTGAATATTGCAGAAATAAAACAGCAAAATATACAGATTCAGCGCTCAAATGAAGAAATTGAAACATCCCATGATTTCCTTAACAATCAGTATGAAAATATGAAGAAGAAGGTTGGTTGTCTTGAAAATAAAGAAAAGCAACACCTACTTCGGATAGCCTCACTCGAAGCGCAAATAGAAGATACGCATTGAGCCTCAAAGTCATCGACCATAGAAATAACGAATGTATCTATACCTGCACATTCGGAAACTAAAGCTGACTTGTGTAATATTGTCCAACAAACATGTAAGGTTCTTAATGGAAATGTTCAGGAACCTACTATTAAGGATGTATTTCGATTGAATGGTAAAACGGGAAAACCACAATCGTCACTGAATTCACATCGGTTGTAGTGAAGAACAGTATCATCCAGGGAGCAAAAAGGTTCAATAAACAGCATCCTCATCAGCGTCTCAATAGTGCTATGATAGGATTCAAAGAACAAGTAAGACCACTTTATGTATCTGAAGCTTTAACGAACAAAGGGTGAAGATTATTTTTCTTAGCAAGAAGCTACGTAAAAACCGAAGGCTACAAATTTTGTTGGACTAGCCATGGAAAAGTATATCTTCGTAAAACGGCTGACTCATCTCATATTGAAGTCAAGGATGAGACGCAACTACTAGATCTGCAGAAACAAAACTGACTAGGTAAACCTCTAAATTCTTTATATTTACTTAATTTTTACTCTTTTTACGGTTATATTACATTATATAAATATCTTATGTGTTTATTTGTTGTCTATATTTACGTTATCTTTCACTTTGGCATATTAAACAGGTATACTCTCATAGCTATTAAAATCAAAACACAAAACATTTGCATCGGCTGCAATCGTCTCAAGATTTGCAGTCAGGTTAGTTAAAAATAAGACATCATATTTTATCTCTTCTTTTTACATAAACACTATGCTAATTATGTCGCAAGTTCTTTTAAGTTACATATGATCTTATAACAATAATAACTTAACGAAAAACATAGACCAAACTAGAGTGGGTACGCCTTTCTTGTGTAGTCCAGATTCTTGCAATTCTCTTTTAAAATCGAAATGATTACTTAGAGAGAACAAGTACTTTTCCGGACGTATTTAAAATATCAATAATTCATCCTATCTACAAGGGAGGAAACAGAGAATACGTTAATAGTTACCACCCGATTTCAGTACTCCCCTCCCTATCCAAAATCTTTGAAAAGATTTTGAACAAAAGACTAATATTGTATTTAGAAAAAAATAACATCTTAACCAACAATCAGTATGGTTTTAGAGCCGGTAGTTCAACAGCTGATGCAGTTTCTGATCTTACCGAATTTTAAGTTCGTCAAATAAATAGTAAAGTTAAATATATTGGGGTGTTTTTAGATTTGGCAAATGCCTTCGACACAGTATCTGTTCCAATTTTGTTGAGTACAATGGAAAAAGTCGGTATCAGAGGGATGGCACTTGCTTTATTTGAGGTCTACTTAAAAAACAGGATCCAGAGGGTAACTATTGACGGCTATTTTAGTAATAATGCTCTTATTACTATGGTGTACCTCAGGGTAGTGTACTCGGACCATCTTTATTTTTAATTTATTTTAACGATTTATGTAACCTTAAATTAGATAGTTGCAAAATTTTTACTTACGCTGATGACACTGCACTAATCTTCTATGGAAAAGTTGGGATGAAGTTAAGATTCTTGAGAATTAGGAATGCAAGCAACGTTACAATGGCTCAATTAAAACCTACTTACTCTGAATATCTCTAAAACAAAATTTATGTTGTTTGCAAATAATAAACGAGCAGTTACTACTGAAAATACATTTAAAGTCAAACTACACACCTGCAAAAACAAAAGCTCAATTCAATGCAATTGCACATCTTTAGACCGAAATGACACAGTAAAATACTTAGACGTAGTGTTGGATGAAAATCTGACATGGTGCTCTCATATTAATCAGTTAGCAGGGAAAACAAGAAGCTTGGTACATATATTCAAAAAACTAAGACACGTGACAGACTATTCTTTACTGAAGACTGTTTACTTATCATTGGCACAGTCTATCTTGTCTTACTGTATTACCTAATGGGGTGGAGCTCGTAAAACTTATCTCATAAAATTAGAAAGAGCGCAGCGTATTTTACTCAAAGTAATGACATTTAAACCTTTTAGCTATTCCACAGACAAACATTATTTAGAATGTGACATATTGACAGTTAGAGAATTATAAATTAAAGACGCTGTTTTATTCCAACATGAAAAACGTGCATATAATCAAGAATTAACAACCAATCGCCGGAAAGATAAGGTTTGTCCTACCAGCCATAAAAAAAAATATTTTATAACTAAATTTCAATGCTATTTAGGTCCCATGCTTTACAATAAAATAAATAAAATTCTACAAATTTACCCGCTTAACAAATAGCAATGTAAAAAACTACTATTATTTTGGTTAAAAACTCTAAATACAGAAGAAACTGAAAATTTCTTGGTCACTTTAAAATAATATTACATCAAAATAATATTCACTTGTATAGCTACATACTACTAAAACTATGTTTAATTAAGTGAAAATGTAATTTAAAACAAAATGAAAAAAATAATTATATAATATGTCTATGTCTGTTCACTGTAAATTCCATTACTTTTGTTAAATACCTGTAGAATTGCTAAATTTATATATCATATAACTTTGCAATACTACATTGTAACCTATCACCAAAAATAAATAGTTCTTTGCCTCGTGATAACAATAATCATTTATTGCATTTTAAATTAAGAAATTAATAAAGTTCCTATAAATAGTAGTGTAACCTTTCATACGCATAATAAGTTAGTGTGACGGTAAACGCAAAAAAGTGGTACCTAATGTATTTGCGAATTTGTAACGTAATAGATTAAGTGAATCATAATATGCCGTATACTTTTATAACTGCAAATAATGGTGTCATTGGAAGAGACTAGTGTCTAAGATACAGGCTCGGCCTAGTTTAGACGCTAGTGCATAAAATTGTGTAGATAAGTTATAACTATTATTTATCGTTAAGACATTTGTTCAAATGTCTTAACGATAAATAATATAAACCTTACTTTGTGTCAATAAATTATTATGTGGGGTATCAATATAGTTTTCTCATCTGGTTGGGCTGTATAAATATATAATTGTAAATGAAAATGATAAACATACATAAATATCAATAAAATAAAATAAATACATAACAAATTACATAAATAAATAAAAACCCAACCAGATGGAAGCCCTCGGCAGGAGACCAAGCAGCCGAGGTTGGGGAAAGGAAAGAAACCGGCGGACGATGCGGGCGGTATCGAGTAGCACCGCCTTCTGCATTTGAGCTTGAGCGGTCCGTCACGGAGTCCCAGTCTCTTCAGATGACTCGAGAGGCTGACTGGGATTAACCCATTCGCAGAAACGACTACAGGTATAATTTCGGCCGGCAGTCCACCCCACATGTCGGTCACCTCGTGAGCCAGGTCCAGATATTTTGTTCGCTTATCTGTTTCGGCTTTCAGGAGGTTCTCGTCATATGGAATGGTAATGTCGACCAAAAATATCCTTGACTGTGCCCGGTCCATCAGCACAATATCAGGCTTATTCGCATGAATGGTCCTGTCTGTGATGATGGCCCGGTCCCAGTAGAGCCTGGCGCGGTCATTTTCGAGCACGGCTTCCGGCATGTACTTATAATAAGGCAGTTTTCGATCCACGAGACCGTATTTCAGAGCGAGCTCCTGGTGTAGAATCCTGGCTACTAGGTTGTGCCTATGCAAGTACTTAGAGTTAGAAAGCGCCGAACAACCAGAGATGACATGCCTAAGTGATTCACCGGGATGGCGACAAGCTCGGCAAATGTCGGCGGTGCCATCCCTTAGGATTTATCTCCGATAATTGTTGGTCTTAATAACCTGATCCTGTATTGCACAGACAAAACCCTCGGTTTCCCCGAAGAGGTCACCAAAACGTAGCCAGTGGAGGGAGGCAACTGTGTCTACGAAAGGCCCATGTAGAGCCTTGTAGAACCTCCCGTGGAGCTCCTTCTCCTTCCATACGGTCTCCCGGTCGGAAATGCTCTGTACTGGCGGGTCTTGCCATTGCTCGTTGGCTAAGGATAGAGGGGTAAGTCCTTTATCACAAAAAATAACGTCCGTAATTACGAAGGCTGCACACTTCGCGATTATGCATGGTAAGCGCGCTTAAAATCCGCGCCCACCATGTTTCCGCGGCAAGTACAGCCTCATTACTGACGATCT
>JAGSMP010002496.1:0-21028 GCA_029286625.1 Parnassius orleans | reverse complement strand
CGCTTCCGCCATAAAGTAATTACGAAGGCTGCACACTTCGCGATTATGCATGGTAAGCGCGCTTAAAAGCCGCGCCCACCATGTTTCCGCGGCAAGTACAGCCTCATTACTGACGATCTCGGATGATGCATCCCGAGAGGTCAATCGATGAATTCAACTCGGCTGGGCAGCGTTCGGGAGATTACGACACATCGTCTCGTCAGACATACCTCAAAACCTCAAAACTAGATTGTACAACCAGTGCGTGTTGCCAGTGGATGACCTATGGATCTGAGATGGTCCTTCACTGGTGGCCGGATGAGGAAGCTCAAGGTCACTCAGCGAGCTATGGAGGGCTATGCTCAATTTCTCTGCGTGATAAACAGAAATGAAGATATCCGCAGTAGAACCATAACCGACATAGCTGGATTAGTAAGCTAAAAGGCAATGGGCCGGCCATATAGCTCGAGAACTGACAACCGATGGGGAAGAAATGTTCTCGAGTTGCAGCCTCGTACCGACAGGCAAAGTGGGGGCGTCCTCACTAGATTGGTGACGACCTGGTAAGACATGCAGGAAGTCAATGGATGCAGGTGGCTCGGGACTGTACTTTGTGTCATTGCTTGGGGAGACCTATGTTCAGCAGTGGACTTGTGAAGGGCTGTAATGATGATGATGATGATGAAGTACGTGTCAGGGTACACACAATGTGGAGCAGGGTTTTGTATTTGACTCATAATACGTGAACTTAGAAGGACTTGATACTATGATACTTCTTGATATTCTTGATATATTTTTATTATACGAGAGAGCGGTACATTCACCTGATGGTAAGTAACTACCGCCGCCATGAACAACTGCAACTGGGGAATCGCAGGTGCGTTGCCGGCCTTTTAGAAAGGAGTAAGCTCTTTTTTCTTGAAGGTCCCTAAGTCATATCGGTCCGGAAAAATCGCCGAAGGTAAACTATTCCACAGAAAGTCGTACGCGGAAGAAAACTCCTGAAACGGTGGTGGACCGCCAGCATCCAGATGGTATGGATGGTATTGGGGTTATTCCGATGTGTGTTCGTGAAATTTGGTGGCTGGGATTAATGCGAACAATTCCACAGAGCACTCCCGGTGGTAGATGCGAAAGAAAATCCAAAGGGATGCAACATCTCTTCGCAGCGCCAGTAATTCGAGCCGATCGGAAGGACTCTGTCGTCGACGATTAGAGCCGCTCTGCGTTGGATGCAGTCAAGTGGAAGAAGCTGGCACTATGTGTAGAATATGGCTCCCGCCTTGCCCAGAGGTAAGAACAGTATTCCTTGTGTGGCCGAACCTGCGCTTTGTAAAATGCAGGCGGTGTGCTGGCGTGAAATACTGTCCCACTCTTGCAAACAAGCCAAGCTTTTAGAGGTCAATTGGCCTTCTCTTTAACCACCACGTCACCACGAACCTGCGTCACTCGATATGTCGACGCCGAGGATTTCGATGCTGGTTGAAAACAAGAGTGCCTTGAAACTGAGGAGATACGACGAAGAGGTTCTTTAAGCGGTAAACGCAACTGTGTCTTCGAGGATTAAACAGGACTAGATTTAGTAGCCCCAATCCGAGACTTTTTCGGCAAAGACTCGAATTGAAACACAAGTTTGTTCCGTACTCGGCGATGTTTTCCCGAGAAATGGCAAGGGCGTTCTATAAGAGCATCACCAGTGCTGTCATTTGCATAGCAATGCATGTTACCGGTTTGCAATATCTTTGATATGCAGAAGAATAGGTAATATATATTCTCGTATATATATGGAATATATTGACAAAATAATCATCATTTTAAGGCTCAATTCATTACTGGGTAATTCGGCGATGTCGAAATCGCACGATCCGTAATCGGGGATTACAGTGAGCGGGTTCAAAGTGCCAATTCCTAAGTTATTGACGCTTTAGCCGAGCTCCAAATAAAGCCGATTCCGATTGAATGACACCAGTGAAACGAAGATGCAATCCGTGATTTATATTGGGGATATGCTACGACTTCCATTTTTTGGCATTTAACATTTAAGAGCTCTAACTCGAGGCTCTAAACGAGGTACCTCTGAGATGAAAGTTTACCAAAGTGTCTGCGTACATAGCATACCGCACTTTAGCTTTACCTGTCTCCCAAGGAACCAAAATCATACCGTCGGGTCTCTTACCATCGTCTTTCCCACAAGGCCCTTAATTCAAGGGATTAATTAAAGAGACAAGATCTCTTCAGATAACATCGTTCAGAGAACCGTGAAGGAGAACCTACCAACACTTTTCTTGCATGAAAGTTTATGGAGCCTAAACTCGTTAACAGCGTTACCAGAACACTGATGGGGTTGACAGAACGAAACTCGTAGTTGTATTCTACAAGTATGCAAAGCTTTCCCGTCAAGTTTCAATAAGCGTTTAACAGGCCTGATCTTATCCATTATCACTATTTAAAGATTAATAATATTTTCTCTAAAATATGCGAACATTTACACTTGCCTGAGAGTATTAGTATGTTAATCTAGGTACAAGAAGACAATATTTTATAATAGTAAGATGGGGTTTAAATGTAATTTATCAACATGTTTTAAAAACTGATCAAATTATGTTTTAAAACAGGTTTAATACTATCGAAAAACAGGGCTCTAGCAGGTATTGCGATTCCGCACTGACATTTTTTATCTCTGGAAAATATGATTGAAATTTTGAATTAAGCTCTCTGTGTTAGAACTAGATAAATTACTAAATAAATATTTTCATTCATCATTTCTAATAATGTACATTGTCAATCTTCTCATACTTAATTTTGACTTTAGTCGAAATTCAAACCCAGATCTACTATAATAACCTGGTGCTCTGTTCACTAGACCAAGAGTTTCTTTTAATACCAATGCATTAATCCCTGTCTGGTGTCAGCGTTAGAGAATTCATCCCGACATCATTAGAATAAACCATGGAGTATGCACTGGTAATGCTATTCTCCATCACTAGTGTCCAGGAGTTGGGCTAGCATTTGGAGATAAATTTGTAAGCGACTTTACAATAACCTTTGATTTCTTCATCATCATCACCATTATCAACCTGCGGCAACCACCATAATATAGGCCACTCCCAATGCGCGCCACCCAACCCAATCTTCATCTTCTCGTTCTTCGTTGCGTTTCACTTAGCACGATTTTCACTCTATGATACGTCCACTATAACGGTCATTTCATTAAATTTACATCAAATTCATATTAAGGACTAATTATCTGATGTTTGCTCGGACTATGTTTATGGCATGTGTGCTCGTTTAACACTTAAGTAGTAAAACTTTATTGAGCCAGACAACGTCATCTCACTCTTTAGATTATACGAGTAACTATCCATTTTATTGAGTAAATATGTGTAGTTACAGCCTAATACGTCCCTCTGGGCACAAGCTTCTTCTAATTTCAGAGGGGTTCTAGGACAGGAAAGGGTTTCCGCTTCCCAAATGCGTGTGGCGGACTACATGATGTATTCTATTTTTTCTGAAATGCAGGTTCTCTTACTTCAAGACGTGCTCAAAACTTGCGCTCGCCGTAAATATCGCGTACTATGCGAGCAACCTGGTTCAACCCCGCTGGTACCAATGAAATTGTTAATTGCAGTTTTAATAACTGACTTATCAAGTGTTCGGCGGATAAATAATTAATACTTACATTTTTGTTTTTCCTAATGAATCCGTTAAAAAACCGTTAATCTCATACAAAATTTATCCCGTATCATGATATAGGCATACTGGGATAACTAAAAACAAAGTAGGCCCAATGGCGCCGCATCGCCAAACCGCTTAAGGTCTAAAAAGTTTTTTAAAGTGAAGTTGGAAAAACAAGAAGAGGCCGACACTCGCATTGCTTAAGGTAATTGCTGGGTGAGGACTACTCCTCTCATTCTCCTTCTCAGGTAAGGCGGAAAAGAACACATGGTGCGCCCTCCTCCGCGGCCTCCAACTTCACCTGCGCAACGGACGCCTCCATGTCCGATAAGCGAGGCCATGGGGCCAGGAAAACGAGCAATCAGAAGCACTAGCCCCTGGCTGGCGGTAGATCTGGTTTATGGCTCCACCACCAAGAAATTCGACTGCGGAGGGTAGGGAGGCGGTGCCTCGCAATACTGACACTTCTCCCCGCAGCCCCACCACCGCATCAATCAACGGTGCAGCCCGTCACAGTTGCGCAGGATAGAGCGAGTGGTGCATCATACCAACATTCCTCTTCCTCCGCGGCTCCACCTCGGCTGCAGCGGTAGGGAAGACACCCTCGCTGCAGCCCATCAACACTCATCCGAAATAGGCTCGCCAAACCCACTAGTGGCCACCTCGGTCCGACCCTACATCTCAGGCTAGACATGTGGGTTCCTTTTAGTTCACCGGTGTGCCAAGCCACGACTACTAAGCCACGACGCCACGACAAGGCGGGAATTTGATCGGAGGGGTAATATAGCTTTGTGTGTATGGCGTACTGTTCTTTTATTTAACCTTAGATTACTGAACTATCGTAAAAGTACGACGCAAAATCATGATTACTAGAAAAACAAAGTTCGCGTTATTTTTGCGTCCCCGCTTCACTGTACCTTCTAATTACGTCCGTCAGTGTGCCACGCGTTGTCATTGTGGTCGTGTGTGATTTGTGTATTGAGTTATATTAAGTGTGTCGTAAATTTTACGAAAGTTTAGTTTTTATGAGTCTTGAACAAAGGTAAGTACTTGCTTTTATCACTTTTACCAAAATTTTGTATAGAATAATATATTGTTTTAGATGTCTCGAATTGTCGGAGATAATGAAATTAGTCAGTTATTGGAGGTGGCGGCTGTTCGAGAGCGTACAACAGCAA
The DNA here is from genome assembly GCA_029286625.1 of Parnassius orleans. Classification (NCBI taxonomy): domain Eukaryota; kingdom Metazoa; phylum Arthropoda; class Insecta; order Lepidoptera; family Papilionidae; genus Parnassius; species Parnassius orleans. Next base: position 16,196 of record JAGSMP010002496.1, on the reverse strand, counting down.
AGATACTGAGTGTGTCAGACGACAACTTAGAAGTGGAAGATATCAGTTGACAGATAGTGATAATGAAGAATAAAATTACGCCAGGTATCGAGGAAAGTTCTGATTCTGATGTCCTATTTCTAGTTACGAAAGCGACATGGCGTATAGAATCTGATTCTTCATAATCTGAAGATTAATGCCCATTAAAACCGACCAAAGTCAAAATTAAACGCAATATGATCTCAGGTAAAATATACCATGAAAATTATTCGAGACAAAATGGACATAAATGGATCACGAAGCCTAGACAACTAAGAACGCGAGCTACTTCCAGAAATATCAAACGTTCTGTTGGGGGAGCCTCAAGGTGGAAATCGAGTCAAAGTCAAGCTATAGTCTAACATTACGGCAAGAAATCAAAGAGCTCTCATAAAGGTATTTTAGGTATTGAAACTATTCCTAAGTGGCAAATATACAAGAATCAATTTCCTAAAAAACATTTGCATTGTGCTAGTCTAAGACGAAAAACTGACAACTAACTTTGAAATGTAAAGGGAAACCATACACGGCGTGGAATCCTAGAACAAAAATTTAGACATGTTCTTTTCAACCATAGACAAATGGTAGTTTAGAATTTGACATTTACAGATTAAGAGTATTCACAGTATTTTCAAACATGTAAAAGCATCATATTAGTCTGTGTTTAAAACATTTTCAATTTTCGTTACAGTTATCACAAATTCCTTTGAATAATTCGAAAATTACATTTTGATTTGATCAGTGAAGTTAACTTAAGGTGTTTAACTTAGTACTTATCCTCTCACTTTCAAAATGTGATACAAGTCATTCATCATGAAGAATACTTGTGTGTGCATCATTATAAGCAAGCGTAATATTGTTATTTGTAGTGTTTTCCTAAGACTGATATAGAACTCCAATGGGTGAAAATATAAATTGTGCAAGATTGAAGCAGCTCATTTCAGAGAAAGTGCAAACGTTCTTTGTGTGTGATAAGCACATTATTTTTGTCAAGGAGCTACTAGTTTTTGTATAGTAGAGAAGTGAGGGAGGTAATAAAATGTGGATTAATTCCTGTTCTAGATCAGGGAACATCATTCTTAGTCAGGCGTTAATAAGTTGAAGTTAGATACTAGAAAAAAAACAAATACTGGCTAAGTAAAATACTGGTAAGATAATTGAATGAAATCAGAAGTTCAGTGTTAAAATTAGCATTAATGTATTTTTATAATTTTGATTGCTTATTAACCAAATGTCTGTTTTCATTTTAGATTACACAATCACAATAAGAGACTAAAGATAATAATCATATTCAATCCTCAAACGGTCAGAGAAATAATTTTCTTTAAAAAATATAATATGGAATAGGAAAACATCTAAATGGGATAACACTAGATGTTTATTTAACAGACTGTAAACATGAAGAAAATAATATAAATGAAAAATGTCATTCCTCAGAAAATAAATAAAGAAGGTAAATTACCCCAATATATGAAAATACATTATCATTAACAATTTTTTGCCTTTTTATATGTGAATACAGCTTTGAAGTAAAGCCAAAATAACCTATATTAACACTTGTTTTCACGAGAAAAACAGCAGTTGTGTTGCTAAGCATGACTGTTTCAAGTCTTTGTACACATCACAATTTTGTAAGTTTGTTGATCTAAATATTGTTATTTTATTCTAATTTATATTTTAATTTACAATAGGGGAATCTATCAAACTTTTCAGCAAATTCAACATCACCTGCATTAAGTGAGCCCAGCTTACTAATGAATAGTGCTAGCAACGCAAATGCATTTAATTCTTAATCGAGGATAAATGTAGATGTCTATGGGCAACATCCACTCACCATCAGGTGGACTGTGTGCTCGTTAGTCACCTATTCTATAAAAGAAATGTATATAGGTAATTCATTTACATTTTCAGAACCAAAAATCTCACAACTTGATGATGGAGTGTATTGCGACTATCGGCTCCTTCTAATATCCTATCATCTTTGTCATTATAGTCTTTCTAAAGTCCACTGCTGATAGGCCTCACCCGAGGAATATCGTCATCCTAAACTCACCCATCAATTTCCTGCATGTATTATCAGGTCATCACACCTTAGTGAGGCTGTCTTACAATTAGCTTACTGGTATGCAGCCTAGTGTAGAACCTTTTGTATTCAGTGACCTGTAAAGTCCTAAATCAGCAGAGGATATAGATGTAGAAAGCTGATATTTATTTATTTTACTTTTTTATACTTTTTATTGCATACAATATTATATTACATAAACACTGAAAACAAACTATATACTAAATGTACAATTAGCTTGTAATGCTTAACAGTGATCTGTTCCAGGCAAAATTATAGAAGGAGATTATTTAAGCTGTATTATGTAGAATATAAGAATAAAAGAAACAGATAACATTATGCCATAATGATAACAATAATTGCAATAATTTAGGGTTTCTATGACTAACATTATATTTATTTATTTTACAGCCCACTATGCTGATGGAAAAGCTGTAAGCTCAACGTTAAAAATACTTCCGAAGTTGTGTCATTTCCATGACTTATTTGATTCATGTAATGAAGCTCTTAGACGGAAAACAAAGGGAAGCCCTTAAAAGGCTGTAACGAACTCATCAGGCACGAAACCTTTTGGACAAAAACCATTAAAAAATTAGAAGAAATGAGATTTATTAATAAAGAAGGCAAGGAGTGTATTGTGCCTCTCAAAAAATATGTTGTGACATTAAAACGTTTAATTAGATTGGTGCTTTTTTTAAAGAAAGGGTTTAAAATTATGCCTTAAGGTACTTCAATTCAGACCCAATGAAAACTTTTTGGTCAAATGCGGACATATAGTTTAGAAACAATGACCCCAATTGTCAAGCAATTTAAAATATATTTCGCTCCTTATTAGTTACAGATTCACTAATTTTCATTCAGAAAATCATAATGTGAGACATCAGGATAACAAATAATAAAATTTAAATAATATTAGAGGCACCACAAGTTTGTGAAATCCAGATGTCTCTGTCAACCTCTTACATAATAATCTCCAAAGACATGAAAATATTCAAATAGAAGTTCGAAAAGAAAGACATGTACCTCGTGCATATACTGCGGGATGGGTTGTGAAAAAAATTTTTAAAAATAATTAACTGTAATAATTGTAAAAGCCCAAAATTGTTTAACCCAAATAATGAGTCGTCAGTCCACCAATGGATTTCTCAATGAGTAATACAGAAACTAAAAAAAAATATCCTATCCCTCAGAATATTCAGTGAGGTATTTTTCAACCATTGTAAAAGAAACAAACGAATATTTGGAAGTGAAACCAAATACTTATGAAATTTAAAAAAAAAAGCAAATGAAATTAATTCCAAATTATTGTTTGATTTCTTAACATGTCGGAGTCATAAACAAGCTCTACTAGAATATTTTGTCTCCATTACAATAAAATTATTTTTCCATTACAATATGGAACTGGTGTAACGTAATATAAAATCTTAAAAGGATTGGATATTGTGAGATTAAAATTACATAAGCAATTGCCACAAATGCAATATAAAGTTTATAAAAAATTTCAAAGAAATTGAAAATTTAAAACTTGAATAAATACAATAACAGTTGTTTTATTTTTGTATTACAAGTTCTAAAGATTTTAAAATTGTGAACTTTTAAATAGTGAATAGCTGTGAGCTGAATGAAATTAGGCTTTTATTAATGGTGTACTTTTTGCTTATCTAAAAATTTAAAAAGTAATGAAAATAGGCTTTCAATGATGTAGTTTTGCCTATACCTAAAAATTTGAAAGTAAACAAATGTCAAACTCTAAACTACCGTGTTCGTGTTGGTTGTTCTAAGATTCCGTCTGATGCGTAGTATCCTTAGTAGTCTGTGGGGCCATATAGGGCGCACAACATGAATATATGTTCAAACTGTGTAGAGTAAAAAAATGAACTATTTTCATTATTATGTGATCTCTTAAACCAAAAATTTAACTGTAATTACTAAAATAATTAAAGTTTATGATTCGTAAATTTATACTGTTTTATTTCCATGTCGTATTTTTTACGAATGTTTGGGATCAACGTTACTTGCAGGATAGTTTAGTAATCTGGGGTTAAATCTATCCATCCATTACAGCCTGTACAAGACCACTGCAGCATAGGGCTCCCATAGATTACTTCATAGGAGGGTTTTCCATAGTTGCCACGCTTGTTGTTGTTGACAGGCGGGTTGGCAACCGCCATTTCTTATAATTCTGATTTGTTATAACGAAGATGTTGCTTATCTTCTGTTTAATTGAACTTTGGCATTGATATAATATACCAGAGTACACATTAGTAAGTTTTTGAATGCGTTAATATCATTACGTCTAGTAATATAACCACTTTTATATCTTGGAATCAGAATTAAACATTACCTTCTACTCTGTATATTTATTTATAATAAAGAGTTAATTTCGTGTTGACAAAATAATGATAAATTTTATAATCTTCTTTTAATTTACGGTATAATGTGTTTATGACGGGGTATGTATTTTATTTTGGAATTATGATAGGCGGCGCTGTTTTAAAAACGTAAAAACGTAGATTGTCAGCGTAGTTTCAAATTATTAAACAACACTTTAGTACCCTTTATTTAGTCGCCTGGACTTATTTTTCCAGGAAATATTAGAATCACAGACGACTTCTCTACAGATTTATTATTACATATATAGATTCTTAGTGGCTATCCCTAGACCGGTAGCTCAGAAGCTAAGCGCTCGCTATAAATTTCACAGTACTGAGCAACCCGGGTTCTATCCCCACCGGCTGAAATTGGTTGCAATTTAAGTGCTGATTTACCACGTGCTCGTGAAGGAAAGCATCTTGAAACCTGCATGTCTGAGAAATGAAAAAATATTTTCAAAGACATGTGAGTTCCTCCAACACGCACTGGGGCAGCGCGGTGGACATTTCCTTGCCTAAACTTTCTCAAATTGAGGAGACCCCTGTGCCCAGCAGTGAGACGTATATAGGCTGTAACTTTAACTAAATATTTTTAACATTTATTTCTTTAAATAATTAATATTTGCATTATATAATATTACAGTACAGTGTAGCTACACAGGTGCCATACCTGGAACAATTATTTTAGACTAAACTAAAAGTAAACTTTCATCCGTGCGGATATCGAATCCGGGGCTGCAGCGACACGGATTTTATGAAAAGGATGAAAATAATTTCATTCAAAAGATGGCAAAATGTCACAAAATATCCAGACGGCAGCTGTCAGTGAGCAGGAGAGTTGATAGCGTTAGACGTTTAATACGATCGCAAATCAATTTTCAAATTTTACGATAACGCCAATTCATTTTGACTAACCAACCTTAGTTAAGCTTTTATATTATGGCCTTGATGAGTTTCACTCTCTCCAGACTTTATGTAATATAATTATAGATTTCATTAATAACTTAATTACAGCACCACCTATCGGCGCATATGTCGTTATTTCCTTTTTGACATAAACCACATTAATTATTATATATTATGAATATCGACATTACATAAATATAGAATTTGCTTTACTAAAAAACCACCTATTGGATCCTAGCATATCTACTACCATCGCCTTGAAAAACACATATAGTATGTAATATGAGTCAATTGGTCAGTCGTACAGAGATTACAATCATTAACCGACGCTATATTGTTATATTACTAGCGGATTCCTGCTCGCTTCGCTGGGCACGATAATATTTTATTGCAGAACCAATTTTTTTGATGGGGCTATCATAAAGTCCGTTGTTATTGAGCGAGAGTTATATAGCCTCATAGGTAAAGAGCCTACACAGCAGCGACCCCGATACATTGCAGCGGCACGAGGCGCAACTCAGCAGAACGTGAGCATTGACGTCAACGGATGCAATCGGAGCTCTGCAATATACCTTTACTTCATTTTAATGTAATAATTAAATTCGTTCTAGATCGCATCGATCTGATTTTTTATTTTAGTTGTAGTAATTATATTGTAATTTTTATATTATAATAAAGTATTTTAAATTAGTTTCGGTTTTTTGGGTCCTTCGGCTGCAGTTAACGTAATTGGCGCAGTCGGTAGGATACTCAAAAAGTTAGTTAGACTATCGTAGCTTTCAAGCTTTAAACGAGTATTCAAATCTACTACGGGCCAACTGCGAGCCAAGAGGATACATCAAGACATCGATCCCGAGAAACCAGATGAAATTTATGTAAACACACAGAATTTTATCTAGTGTTGCTTCCTTTTTCCTAGTGTAAATCTTTCCCGTCAAAATTTTCCATCCAAGGAAATCCCACTGTGACCCTATATCGCGTAGGCAGCCACGTAGACAGAGTTTAGATTATAATAGAGATTTAAGTTGTTATTTAGAGTTAGATATAATTACCGAGGAATCAAAATGGCCGACCCTGACACTATTTTTAAGTTTTACGCCCAGTGCCAGAGTTCGACAGCAACCTAATGTACTAACTAGATTAATAAAATTATGTGACCAAATATGTGCTGCATACCTAAGCAATGATCCTGGCAGTGAACTATCGAACTTATGCCTGCTTAACGGGATATTAAATAAAATAACTGGACCGCCATGACCACTTTAAATTCAAATGGTATTCCTGAAATCTGGCATGGCATTCGTGGCATTAATCAATAACTTTTCCGATCAAAGAGACGAAACAGCGCTCTAATGACCTCTCGTTAGCCACTCAGAAACAACTCTCCCCAAAATTTTATGCACGATGTCAGACACTGTTCAGCACTATCATGACGTATGTTATGTTTCATGAAACCTTGCATACTACAATAGAAGCCAAACGTATATTATATAAAACCTAACGAAGCAAGCTTTCGTACGCGGTTTGAAAAGAGCCACTTGGCTCACGAATACGTTGCATGCATCCTGATACCGTTGAAAAAGCTGGAGTTTGTACAGGAAGAGAACTGACGTTATGTACGCAACGGCGGTGAATCTTTCGCTGAGAGAAACCTCAAGCATCTAAGCCTCTCCAACCTAGCCATATGACCTTCTTTGCAAAAACCATTCATATTTTCCTGCACCGATGCCAATGCCTAATTTACAGCGACCTTTACATGTACCACAACAACAAGCTTTCAGGCCTAACATGCCACCACAGTATGCCATGCCTAGAACTCAACAAATGTTCGCGCTGCACACCTAATTATACACCCCATAATAATACGTTTAGATTGCAAATAGGAATCCACCCCATGACTCAGACCCGAAGCTATGGTGGCGTTAGCCATTAAGTACCTAAACCAATGCCTCCGACAGGACTGACCGGTCACGATTGACGCAAATACGGTAACCCGCCACCTTCAAATTACTTCAAAAGGCGAAATGAATTTAACGAATTTACAGATTACAATAGTTACTATTATCCTGAACACCAATACGACTATTACGACTATAATGATAATGACGACTATACCAATACTGTGAATAGAATAGAATAGAATAATTTTTATTCAATATAGATTACATGTGTAATTTTATTGAAAGTCATTTTTACTTTACCACTGGTTCGAAAAAACCTCTGTCCTGGGAAGAACCAGCAAGAAACCCAGCAGGATTTTTTTTAAAGTAAATTTTACATTAATGCTTGTACAAACTATTTAAGTACAAAATTTATTTTAGAAACTGCAGTAGGACCACCTCATTCCCAGGGTTATTATCAATTATATATTCATTTATACTATAATAACCCTTTTATACAGTTTCAGCTTAACAAAACATTTAAACTTGGTAATAGAGAGAGCCTGTACACTTTCCGGGACCTTGTTGTAATAGCGTATACATTGCCCTCAAGAATGAATTACTGACTCTGTGGAGTCGAGAAACTGGTATCACTAGCTTGTGCTTGTTCTAGTGTTTACAGAATGTATATCACTTTTTACTAAAACTACCTTTGTTTTTGTGAACATACATTAAATTTTCGTAAATATACTGAGAGGCCAAAGATATATTTATTTCTTTAAATTTATCTCTAAGAGACTCTCTCGGTTTTAGGTGTAAATAGCTCTAATGGCTCTCTCTGTAAAACAAAAATAGTTTCTGAATCAGCTGCATTTCCATAGCAAAATCCCATAAGACATTATGCTATGGAAATAACTGAAATAAACTAGTCTAGCTGTCTCGACACTAGTGAGACCTCTAATCTTTTACAGCATAGGCTGCAGAACTTAGTCTGCTTGCTAGTTTGGATATATGGGGCTCCACTGAAGCTTTGCGTGAGAGTGATGCCAAGAAAACAGTGGATTCAACAGGCTCAGTTCTTCCATTAAAAACACATTGGTACTCAGATTTTAACATTCGTTGTTGTAAATTTAATACATTTAGTTTTATTTCCGTTTAAATGTAGATTATTAACGTAAAACCAATGCACTAATTTTGATATAGCATTATTCACTTCGTCACATTTAAATGATTGACGTTTAAGTTTAAAAATCAAGGAAGTATCATCAGCAAATAATACTATATCATGATTATCCTTGGGGAGTTAAGTCATTAATATATACCAGAAATAGAAATGGGCCGAGAATCGAGCCCTGAGGGACACCATTAATACAGGTGACCCGGAAGAACTTTTACCATTGATAATAACTTTCTGCATTCTATTTAAATATGAAATAATAAGTTTAAGCGCTGTGTTCTTGACATTATAGTACTGTAGCCTGATTAATGTCCATGGTGAACACAGTCAGCCTTGAAAGGTCACAAAATATACCCAAAGCATCCTTCGTATTCTCCATGCACAAAAAATATGTTTAATAAGCTCAACTCCAGCGTCGGTTGTCGAGCGACCCCTTGTAAAACCGAATTGATTTTTATGTAGCAATTTATTAATATTAAAGAAACTTAAGATCTGATCTAAAATTATTTTTCAAAATTTTACTAAATGTTGGTAGTGAAAATCGGTCTAAAATTGGCGGGGTCTAATGTACTACCAGATTTAAATAAAGGTATGATTTACTATGTTTCATTAAATCAGGAAACACACCAGATTCGAGAGCTTGTATTAAATATAGTGGCTAGATAAGGTGCTATTATATCTATTATAGATAAAATAACTTTAACGGAAATCCCCATAAATCTGCTTTTCTTAACATCAATTGTTTTAAAATATTTAACGATATCTTTTGGCAATACTCTATGGAATTTAAAAGTATTTGAACAAGCCTTACATTTTGTTTAAGCAATGATTCAAGGACAGAGAGAAGAATTTAATGATTTTGTTGTCAAAAAGGAACATCAGTAAAATGTTTCTAAAAAGCCATAGCAACTTCTTGATCAGGTCGAGTTAAACTGTTGTTAATATTCAATTGAAAATCCGAGTTGTGCGGTTTGACCTTGCCCGTTCATATTTATTATTCTCCAGGTCATTTTAATTTTGTTGGATGCAGTTTTAATTTTGTTACTTAAATGTAAAGCCTTAGCTGTGTAGCACACTTTTTAAATATTTTAGAATATGTTTTTACATAATCTCTAAATATAACACTAGTATTATATGATCTTTCATTATAAAGCTCATATAACTTTCGCCTACTTTTTATAATTTACTGTCGCCCATTCATTAAATGAATTGCGACTGTTAAAAGAGAAAGTTTGAAGTAAATATTGTACTAAATTCACAAGTTATAATTTTAAATAACATACCATACAAATAATTAAATTTTTAAATGAAAGTGATGGAAGTCTTTTATTATATTACTTAAAACCTCCAAGCGATTGTCATTTATTGGAACAAACACAACTTTATTTTTCTGTTTTTTGTATGTAAGCTAATGTGATACCAACTGTCCACAGTGATCTGAACTTAAATTTTGAATAATTGATTTATGCAAGGGCTTAATATCTGTAAAAATATTATGTGACCTATGACTATGACGACACACATTACCAATATCATGACGCAACTGAGAGAAACGAACAAGATGACGTAGACTGCCAACCTTCCACAAGCAGTTCGACTCAGGATTTTCAAAAGACTCGTCCTTTAAAAGCCAAAATAGAAGTAAACTTACATACGCAGAGACAGCTTCCATATATTTGTATTTCTAACCTCCGTTAAAATTTCTAATCGATACCGCGAATCAGTCCTTCATAAATCCAGAAGCCATACAAAAATATTTTTCACATATACCGTTAAATTAATGATCCGTTCGAGGTAACCAATGCATGCTAACTAGGAATAATTATTCGATAACTATTCCATGCTTTTCCGAATTTCAAGAGCCTGATAGTATTAAATTATATATTTATAAATTTCACGATTACTTGATGGCCTTATTGGTCTCGACCTATTAGAGAAATGGAAGCTAGAATAGATTTAAAGGATAGATTACTTGTAACAAGATTAGCTAACAACCCTATCTTAATGTATAACTCTAGGAATGTTAGCATTGTTACGAGACGTGATATCAAATCAAAATTGATAAACTACCTATTAATGTCCACGACGGAGAAGCCTTGAGTAGCGAACAGTATATCTCTAATTGCGTCATAAGCGAATGTCTAACATTAGTGTCGAATAACCGCGGTATATAGAGGTTTAACCCGACTCCGCACGATATAATTTTCCCCTAGATCGCCCAATATGTGCTGAGACGTATAACATCGAGTCATCTCACAACGTCCAACCACTCCCACGTTACAAAGAAGTATTATCACGTTTACGCACTGACCATCTAAATGCCGAAGAACGCGCTAATTTAGAAGATTATGTGCCAAATACGCTGACGTTTTTTATATAGAAGGCGAACAATAACATTTACTAATAAAATAAAGCATAGTATCCGGACCACTGATGAGATACCGATATATACTAAAAGCTATCGGTACCCATACGTTCAGAGACGAAGTTAAACAACAAATCAGTAAAATGTTAGAGCATGGTATAATTCGTCCATCCGAATCTGCATGGAGCCTCCCATCTGGATAGTTCCTAAAAAGTTGATGCTTCGGAAGACTAAATGGCGACTTGTGGTCGACTTTAGGAAGCTAAATGAAAACCATTAATGATAAATACCCAATCCCGAATATATCGGATGTACTAGATAAGGAAATTGCCAATACTACACAACCTTGGATTTAGCTAGTGGATTTTACCAGGTCGAAATGAACCCTAGTGACATCCCGAAAACAGCATTCAACGTTGAACATGGGCATTTCTGAGTTCTTACGGATGCCCATGGGATTAAAGAACTCGCCATCTACGTTTCAGCGTGTCATGGATAACGCTCGCGATCTCCAAAATACAGTTTGTCTAGTGTACTTAGATGATATTATTGTGTTCAGCACTTTTGCAAGAGCATGGTAAATCTTGAGAGTATTTCAGAAACTACGGGAATCAATTTAAAATACAAATGGATAAATCCCAGTTTTTAAATTTGAAACCGCTTATTTAGGACATATAATTAGCAAAGATGGCATTAGCCAAATCCTAGCAAAATATCAGCCATAGAGTATCCATTACCCAAAACCGCAAAAGAAATTAAACAGTTTTTAGGCCTTATAGGTTATTATCGCAAGTTCATCCCAGACTTTGCTCGAATTACTAAACCTCTGACACAATGTCAAAAAAGGGACGAAAAATAACTCTTGACACACTATATTAACTGCTTCGAAAAGTGTAAGACTCTCTGACCAACGACCCATTCCTCCAATATCCTGACTTCAACAAAGAATTCATCCTAACCACTGACGCATCAATGAAGGATAGGAGCCATCCATCTCAGGGACCCATAGGATCAGACAAACCTGTATGTTACGCTTCTAGAACTCTAAATGAGAGCGAAGTGAACTACAGTACTATAGAGAAAGAACTTCTTGCCATTGTGGGCAACCAAGTACTTTAGACCCTATCTGTACTTTTAAAATCTTAACTGATCATAAACCCTTCAGTGGGTAATGAATCTAAGGAACCAAACTCGCGACTTACTAGGTGGAAGTTAAAATTAAGCGAATACGATTTTTCTGTCATTTAAAAAGGAAAAATAACCAATGCCGATGCGCTGTCACGGGTGGAAATACATAACGAAGAATCATGTTCTATGTTAGCTAACCCATCAGTAAAACAGCCCCTAGCACTGCCTCGACAACTCTAACGGCCCACAAGCCAAGAAAATCTGATCCTCGAAATTCCCATCACCGACGAACCTCTTAATAAATACCACAGACAGCTAATATTAACAATTGTAGGCGACATAAAAGACGACCAATAGTGACCAAAACCTTTGATACACATACTGAACAGCTGTACAGATAAGACAACCGGAAATGGAAGTAGACCTTGTCAACGCCATAAAAGATGTATGACGTCATTCCAATCTTACAAGATAAATTTAGAAGCTCATCTATGAATCTTGTCTTAACTAAAGTGGAAGTCGAAAATGTAAAACAATATTTACAACAACAAGAAATAAAGAACTACCACGAAGGTAAAACCAACCATCGCGGTATCAACGAGAGTTTCCTGGCCCTTTCCAAACGATACTATTGGCCTAAGATGAGAGAACACATTACAAAATATATTAATGAATGCACCATGTGGTCAGGCTAAGTACGATAGGAAACCTATAAACCTCAACTCAATATCGTTCTGCCGCTACCAAACCTTTCGAGATTATCCATATGGACATGTTCAGTACATAATGAAAAGTATCTCACATTTATAGATGTATTCTCCAAATATGCTCAAGCGTATCTTCTAGAGAGACGGAACAGCATTGAGCATTTTGCAAAGTCTACTTACCTTCTGTACGCATCATGGTCTTCTCTTACTATTGTCACCGACAATGACTGAATTACGAACCAGCTATTCACTGAGTTCGTACACACAAATTAACCATCATAAAACTTTAGCCCACTGTCCTAATGACAAGGTAACATAGAGCGGTTCCACTGACTATACTGGAACATCTGCGAATCCTAAACTACAAAGGAAAGACGAGCATGTAGTAAACCTAATGCCCTATGCTATCCTAGGATACAATAGTTCTGTACACAGTTTAACTAAATGTAGGCCTTACGATATTGTTAATGGACATTTTAACTCAAGAGACCCAATCGACATCGACTTGACAAAACACTTACTGCAGCAATACATACTAACACACCGAGAGCAAATGAAAACAGTGTATGAAATAATTAACGAACATTCTTTATCCGAACGTTCAGCATTAATAAATAATCGAATAAATCGCGGGAACCAGAGGTTGAATACCAACCAAACCAACAAGTTTTCATTTCCAACCCCTAGCTAACTGGACAAAAATTGGCCCCATGTTACACCTATGACCATGTTCTAGCTGACTTACTAATACACATTTATCTAGGAAACGCGGTCCGATAGGGAAGTCTAGACTTAAACGTGTACCTAAAACTGTCGAATTGTCACAGGACTCTAAAATTACTGATTATACTGACCGTGCTGACGATCGAAGCCCAGGAGATAAAACTTGAATATCTTGAAGACGGACCAGGCCTACTACCATTTAGACTTGGACCAACGACTCATAACTCACTATCATACATTTCTTCAATATGTAAACTTGACGACATCAGAGAAAAAGTAACCCTATTGCAGGTACAGCTACAGAACTAAAATAAAAAACTTGATAACGACATAAACTTACTTTACGAATTGCAAATTGAATATCTTTATATTAAATTAGATAAATTATTAATAAAACTAAATAGCTTAGAGCCTAGTCGTACTAAGAGAGGTCTAGTAGACTGATTAGGCTCAGTGATCAAAAGCGTAACCGGTAATCTAGATTATTTAGATGCCGCGAAATATAATAATGACATAAAAGTTTTGAAGGATAACCAAGATAGATCGAATCAGAATTCAATAGTCACATTAGCATTAGTAAGGAAATGGATGTTGCAACATAATAGTGTAATATCCCAGATAATTGAAAATGAAACAAAAATTAACTCAACACTTATCTAACTATTAGATAGAGCTGCTTATAGAGATAGTAGCCTCATCAAGTATGCTAAGTTTGCCAACTCCTAACAATTTTAACAGAAAATATCGATGATATGCTTAATGAGCTTAATAGGATAAAAATATATTAGCATTTAGTCGCATCGAGCACCCACCATTCTACGTTAAGTGTTAAGGTAATTAAGTCTATGTTAGTAAGATTAAGTGAAATTTATGATAAGAACATGTATTAAATTTAGAGACTAGAGAATATTACGATATCATTAAGTCAGGTTATTATTTCACAGAAAATCAAATAGTAATTGTTCTAAAATTCCTGTTATTTCCAAAGACACCTTCGACCTATTCCGCTTATCCATTGTACCTAACAAAACCACCAATCTATTATTCCACCCTATCCTTTAATAACTAATAGAGAAAATTCGTGCATGGAGACAGAATGTCCGAAGTTGAGTAATCGGTACCTCTGAAAAGGAAACGAACACCCAAATTTGAACACAATCCGACTGTATCCAGAACCTCATTATCAATCAGTCTATAGCAAAATCCTGTAAGATAACCGACATAGCACTATCAAAAGAAGCCATGGAGCGTCTTGACGACAAGCACTACACCATCTCTTTCCTCAACCAACTAAGGTCCATACAGGTGGCGTGAAGACATTACTACATTACAGGGTATAGCATTTCACAATACCAATTAATTGCTTCCTGCGAACACAAGAATTTACCATCACCAATATTAACGATCAAGTAGAAGGCCATCCCCTGAAACTAATGAAAATACCAATGGATATAAACGGAAAAGGCACCCCAGCGGTACCACGAATCAGCCTTAATACAATCAACCTGAAAGGACTCCACGCAGCCCAGGACCAACTCATGATGCAACCACCACTTCATCTGAGAGATGGATCTCCTAACTTTATATCACACTACTATTCCCTTTTACGCCGTGTTATCAAGCGTAGTAGTATTCGCTATCATAATCTCAGTTCGTTACTACTACAAGACTAAGAAGCAAGAACAGATCCAGAATAACACCCAACATAGCTACGAAAAGCCCGAAGAATCTCCTAAGAATCCTTCTCCCAAAGTCGGAAGCATTACCAGCAACTTTTTCTCTCAAAGTTCTAAAATAGTTGCTGATCTGAGGTGGAGGAGTAACATAGCCTCATAGGTAAAGAGCCTACACAGCAGCGAACCCGATACATTGCAGCGGCACGAGCAACTCAGAACGTGTAGCATTGACGTCAACGGATGCAATCGGACTCGCAATATACCTTTACTTCATTTGTAATAATTAAAATTCATTCTAGATCTAGCATCGATCTGATTCACTTTTATTTTAGTAGTAATTATATTGTAATTTTTATATTATAATTATTTTAAATTAGTTTCGGTTTTTGGGTCCTCGGCTGCAGTTAACGTAATTAGCGTCTACATTGCAAAATGAGTAACTATACTAAATTTCAAGTCAATCGGGTGTATAGTTTTAGAGATCTCGTGATGAGTTAGTCAGTGGTATTTCGCTTATACTAATAGGTCGGGGAAAAAGTTTCTTCGTATTTTGTTTCTATAAAATTAAGGAAAAATCTCTTTAGTTGTACTGTTTGTATCTGGCGGTTTTAATATCAATACGTATAGTATATAGGACATTAAGAAAAAGAAAAAGAAAAAGTAAACAACACTTTCCCGCCATTTTTCAATTGATATTCTGTTCGCCAAAACGAGTGAATCTAACGAAGACATTCTGAAGTTTTATTACAAAAAAAGGAAAAGTGCAACTCAAGCCGCGAAAAAAAATTGTGAGAATTGACCACAAAACAGTTTTGACTCATTTGAAAAAGTCTGGTTATACAAAAAAGTTCGATATTTGGGTACCACACGAGCTCACTGAAAGAAACCAAATGAATCGTGTACTCATTTGCCTTTCTCTATTGAAACGTAATGAAACCCAACCACTTTTGAAAAGATTGATCACTGGTGATGAAAAGTGGATCACCTATGACAAGAAAGTGCGAAAAAGATCATGGTGAAAAGATAGTTCAGCTCCACAGACTGTAACGAAACCCTGATTAACACGCAATAAGGTGATGCTGTGTATGGTGTACAAACACTTCAGCACTTCGATATACCGACAGTCAACTTGGCACCGCTGAAGGGACTGCAGCACCACCAAATTTCGACGGAATCAAGCTT
>JAGSMP010002495.1:0-20377 GCA_029286625.1 Parnassius orleans | reverse complement strand
TTAACGTAATTAGCGTCTACATTGCAAAATGAGTAACTATACTAAATTTCAAGTCAATCGGGTGTATAGTTTTAGAGATCTCGTGATGAGTTAGTCAGTGGTATTTCGCTTATACTAATAGGTCGGGGAAAAAGTTTCTTCGTATTTTGTTTCTATAAAATTAAGGAAAAATCTCTTTAGTTGTACTGTTTGTATCTGGCGGTTTTAATATCAATACGTATAGTATATAGGACATTAAGAAAAAGAAAAAGAAAAAGTAAACAACACTTTCCCGCCATTTTTCAATTGATATTCTGTTCGCCAAAACGAGTGAATCTAACGAAGACATTCTGAAGTTTTATTACAAAAAAAGGAAAAGTGCAACTCAAGCCGCGAAAAAAAATTGTGAGAATTGACCACAAAACAGTTTTGACTCATTTGAAAAAGTCTGGTTATACAAAAAAGTTCGATATTTGGGTACCACACGAGCTCACTGAAAGAAACCAAATGAATCGTGTACTCATTTGCCTTTCTCTATTGAAACGTAATGAAACCCAACCACTTTTGAAAAGATTGATCACTGGTGATGAAAAGTGGATCACCTATGACAAGAAAGTGCGAAAAAGATCATGGTGAAAAGATAGTTCAGCTCCACAGACTGTAACGAAACCCTGATTAACACGCAATAAGGTGATGCTGTGTGTGGTGTACAAACACTTCAGCACTTCGATATACCGACAGTCAACTTGGCACCGCTGAAGGGACTGCAGCACCACCCACATTTCGACGGAATCAAAGGCTTTCTCATAGTCCACAACTTGTTGATAAAAAAACAAGAAATTAAATCAGTATAAACAAAAGTCATCAGGAATCAGGATACAGATTACTCAACATAATCAACCAAACGTATTGTACAAGAGACTCCACCAGAAAGAAATCAATCATAGACGACCATGTTAGCACTAACCTAAAAGGTGACCATTTCAATATTGCTATGATCAACTCACCTATGACAGACCATAAACAAATTTATGTACAATTAAACAAATTTAAACCACAAAAATACAAAACAATCAACTATAAGAAACTATATAACTCAATAGAATCACACGAATTTGGAGAAGACTTAAATAATTACTGTCAATTGGAAACTAAACTAAAACAATATGCAGAAGACAATAGAGTAATAAAAACTAAAATATTAAATCACTACTTCATGATATTTCGTTATCATTTATGCATCAATCTTATTTTAAACCATTGCTCTAGGTCCGGCACCCACTGTCGGGATGACGCGGATCCTCGGCATACCTATATGAAAACACATACCGACAGCAACGAGGCTGTGGTGGTAGCATGCCGTAGCATACCATCGCAATATCGAGCTAGCCAGCTTAAAAACTAGTTGTATGTGTGTAATGATAACGCAACGTCGGGTATTAAACATAAGTATAATTAAACGCGATATAATCCCTAAAAGTGGTTTTATTCAATTGTATGTGTGTATTTAAAATTATAGATTAGGACCCAGTGCTCATAGCAGTTGTTACTAAAAAGAAAATAAATGTATTCAATAAAAGAAAACATTGTGAGTGAATAACCTTGGAACCTAAATTGGAAGCAAAACATTATATATACATTATATATAAATATTATATATAGGTACCGAGATTCAACTAATTCATGTCGAACTGTTTACAAAACGCGCGGGATTAGCACCGACCCTGCCTCTCGCTCCCCCGCCATACCTGACATGTTATAGCATCATCTAGTACTGAGCTAATTGCTGGCACGTGCATTCGCCATTTGGAAATAATTTAAAATTTAAAAATTTGTACAACCGACTACAAAATAAAATATTAAGAATAACTCAAAAACTGTTAGTCACACCTTGATCAAATTTATATGGGACCACATGAGAAGCACCAGCTTTCAAATAAAAAAAGAATCATCGAAATCGGTTCATCAAGAAAAAAGTTATGAGGTAACACACATAAAAAAAGAACATACAGTCGAATTGAATACCTCCTCCTTTTTGAAGTCGGTAGATAAATTATTTTTTTATAGAAAGTATTTTTTCGCAAATCGTACATTTCACTTTACTTTGGTCGTCAGTTTCATTCCTGCCACTCATTTTTATCATATAATTATCAATTTTCACTAAGAATAACATAACGAAACACTTTTTTACTCACAAAAACAGTCGTCGCGTTTAATTATTTCCAAATGGCGAATCGACGACCCCAGATCACTTCCAATTACGAATTCAATTGCTGAAATGATAGCAATAGATAACCAGGCAACTTCTATAGTCGAAGATAAGGCTTTAATCGGCTCATGCACTGGCAAAGCCCAAATACCAAATACTGAGCTGAAAATGTATAGGTGAAACAGTGATTCCACAACTGTATGAAAAATTTAAAAGCACTATTCAAGGTGAGCTAGATAGCCCAAAATGCCAAATTTCCAAATGTCTGGCTAAACATCTATCGGCTACATCTGACATGTGGACAAACATGTTCGTACATTTCAATATAGTGGACACTTTGAGCATTTATTAATTTTGTCGCGTGATTGTGACTATATATAAAGTATAACGTGGTAGAGCCATACGTTATCAACGTGGTAGATACTGTATGGCTGACAATATAGCATATAACGTCAATTAATATAGCTGCCATGATGCAGCTATATTAATTGTATAGTTGTAGCACGAATTGACCGGGGAAGGACCACGCTCTCACAGAATACCAGCGTAAAAAGCATCTTATTGCTTCTGTGTTTCGTATAGTGAGTGTAGAGAAGCGGAGACCCTTTTTACTGGAAAAGAAGCATTCCGTTTTAGTCTTGACGGCAGACAATGCATCTGCATTTTGATTCGCAACCGAGGATAGATGTAGATGTCTATGCCACAGCAGCCACTTACCATCAGGACTGTGTGCTGCTTGTCACACTTATCCTGTAAAAAATACACTTTTTGACTACATACTTTTAAATATAAAACCTTAGGCATTTTAGGGTTCACAATGTCTGAGAAATTTAATAAGGCAATGTAGGCTATAAGTTTGAGAAAGTCTGGTTTAAATATGGTTTCAAGTGGATCTTGAAGCATAAAATAGGTGCGCTACTGCACTCTAAATGTCTGTGTAAAATTTAAATATTATTTTAAACAAAGAAGCAAGTTTGATTATTATATTATTCTCGTTATTTTGTTCGTTTAGGTGTTTGAGATACCTATTATTATCGACTGTCTGTTGGCTTTAGCCGCTGTCAAAATCTCCAACGTTGCAACGTGAAGCATCAACAAATAAAATGCTGTTATACAGCATTATGATGATATGTTAACAGCATTTTTGACGTTAAAGTCAATGCCATAATAAATGAAAATAAATAAACATAAGTCTTAAGACAGCTGTATTTATCCAATAGGATCTCTTTTTTAAGCCAAGGAAGGGTTATGCTTTTCGCGCGTATCTTGTATGTTTGTAAATTTCTTTATTACCTCGTATCTTCTAAACGGCTGGATGGATTTCGACAATTAAGGTATCGTTTTATTCGTCTTAGAAACAAGTGTTCTTATTCAGATTTTTGGCGCAAAATAATAATACAAATTTTTTGCGCCCAATCAAGGACACTCTCCGGAAACGGGGGAGGGAGGTGGTGAATGCTTGTAGCATACCACGCTGCCGGCTGCGTGGTTATGTGGGACTCACTTGGTGTCCTTGTGCTTGTGCAGCGTGCCTATCCACTAAACACCACCTGGGAACGGCTTTAACCATAGTGGCCTTTCTGCCGAAATTTGATGCGACCTTCTTAAGGGATAAGGGGGCGCAGGCGGCGAGTAGCCGCTGAGAGCTGCGCTTATTAAGGCATATTATACATTAGAAGAAGGCTCGGCCTGAGTCGCCAAGAGGCAGTCCAGGTCGGCCGAAAGCTGGTTTGGGGGGTCCGAGAGAGAGTTTCTCGGTCTGCGGACTCGATAGGAGAGGGAAGTGGGGCCTACAGAAGCTGCCTCACGAATAAGGTGATTAGAGTGAGACTCTGAGGCTTTGAAGAAGTTCTCAGAGAGTGTTTTTAGAAATTGTTGGATTGTGGGGAGCTCTAAGTCTCGATGGAGGTCGGTGTTACGGACGTACCAGTGTGCGTTCGTAGCCCGAAGACAAAAATAGTTTTGAACAACTTGAAGTTTGTTCAGGGGTTTAGGCTTAGCGTGAGTAAAATTGGGGGCCGAGTGACATAACGGGTCGTATACAGACTTTATAAAGGGTTCGCTTGTTGCGGAGGGACATTTTACTGTGTCGGCCCAACATACTGTTGAGCCTATCCAGATCAAATCGCGCGTTTCGAGTTACTCTCTTAACCTGGGGCTCGAAATTGAGCCTCGTATCAAGGGTGACACCTAAGTATTTGGCGGACGTGTGCCAGGGGACAGTGGTCCCTAGCATACGGATTGGCGGAATGGTAGTGGGGCGGCGTCGTTTATGTTCGAAGTGAACGGCGGAGCTCTTCTCTGGTTTCACATATTTTTGGAACCAAGCTCCTAAGTCATTAACTGACTTTTGGATCTTGTTCTGTATAAAGGGTAGTGAGGTGCCTTTGCAGTAGGGGGCAGTGTCGTCTGCAAAAGGGAGAGCTGAACACCATTCGACGGGATGGGAATGTCGTTGGTGTACAGGATATATAGAAGAGGGGCAAGTATGGAGCCAGGAAGAGGAGAGCGTGCCTTCGTGTCTGAAACGAAAGGTACGGTCCTTCAAGTAGGAGGCCACGAGACGAACAAGACGATCAGGGAGACCTATTTTGTATAGTTTGTAGATAAAGCCTTCGTGCCAGACTCTATCAAATGCTTTCGCTATGTCGAAGAAGACCGCGATGGTCTTATGACGGCGAGGATAAAAACCACTGAGGATATATTCCACAATACGGTGAACTTGTTGGGGACAAGAGTGTTTCGCTCGGAAACCAAATTGGTGAGGAATGACAAGAGGGTCACCGTCTGTGGGAAACAGATGGCGCCTCATGCGAGTGAGGATGACTCTTTCAAAGAGTTTGCCCATGGCCTTGAGGAGGCTGATGGGACGATGACTGGAGGGAAGGTTGTGAGGTTTTCCTGGCTTGGGGATACCCATGACAGTTGCCTCTTTCCACGTGGTGGGAAAGTAACTAAGGTTGAAGCAGGCGTTGAAGATAATAGCTAAAAGGGTTAACACCTGCTCAGGAAAATGTTTAAAGGCTTGGTTGGAAGTGCCATCCGCGCCCGGAGCCTTTTGGGCTTCAGTCCTTTGATAAGGGATGAGATCTCATCATTGGACACAGTGATAGGGTCAGAGGCTGTGGGGGATGATTTCCGACGGCAGACCTCGTCCTCCACTGTCTGGATGTGGGAGGGGTCTGTGAGTTGAGAGCTGGGAAAGCTTTGAGCAGCGATGCTGTCTGCGAAACACTCAGCTTTTTCCTCGTCCTCGAAGGCAATATAATACCGTCGGGGCGGGAGAGAGGGGGAGTGTGAGTGATAGCGTCTATGTGGAGGGCTCTCGCCATCTGGTGGTACGCTGTATGAGAGGGAGAAATATTCTCCATTAGATTACTCTTTTCGAGGTCACGAAGTTCGGAAAGGCGTGAACGGACTTCTCGTTGAAGACGATTGACCGTACGTCTATATTTAGGGGTTGGATAGAGTGCTGCTCTCCGGAGAGCAGCTCTCTTGGGCTTCATTAGGTTGCATATGTAAGGAAGACTATATTATTAGCAACGGGACGACCTTTCATTCTCCTTAAGGGAGGATTTTATAAGGGTGGAGAGAGAATCGACCGCGGTGTCGATTTTTTTGGAACTGTCGAAAAAGTCCGAAGAAAGGGGATGGGGGAGTCCGGAGAGTCCAAAGCTGTGGCTAAGGACGTCTTGAAGCCCTTCCAGTTAGTGAAGGTTTTCGTGAGGTTGAGGAGGTGGCTGATGGCCAAGTATGAGGGAGACAGGGCGGTGGTCGGATCCCAGATCGTCAAGGGCTCGATTGACCTGAGGTTGAGAGAGACTTCTTTTGCTATTGCAAAGTCTAGTACGTCAGGAGCGTGGTCGTTGTTGTCGGGATAGTGAGTGACACCGACGGGACTGAGAACGGTAAGGTTGAGAGACTGCGTGATGTCAAGCAGTTTCTTGCCACTATGAGTAGTAGTAAGACAAGTCCAATCAGTATGCTTGGAGTTAAAATCTCCAAACATAATGACTGAATTGCAAGGATGGCCTCAAAATCTTATTTGAAGGGGAGAGTTCCACTAGGTATATAGCAGGAGGCTATGACGATGGATTGATGTCCAGTCAAGGCCAGCCTGCATACCGTGGCTTCCATATTATATATATTTATTATATATATAGATATATATATATATATAGATTTCCCAATATTTTTATTTGTACAAAACATACAGTCATACAATTTATTTATAATGATAGCACAAAAAAGTCTTAATCTTACAACATACATTACATTATAATCGAATAAGAAATCTTTTATTTATTTAACAAATTATGCCTATTTTACAACATATGTACTAAGTTAGAATTGTTAAATATTTAACATATAAGGTTGAAACAACATTCTTTATTTGTAAAAATAGATAACTTAACTAATACAATAGTTTATTTCACATTTTTACACATATTTTTATCTTTAAAACACTTTCAAATTTCTTATACAAAGATATCATTATTTCACTATATTTAGCACAAATCTAAACAATTTTAGAACACAGAACTATCTTATTTTATACACACAACAATTCTGAAACATTTTGACCTATTTTTTACACAAATTACTGAAATTTTACAAATAATCAAAATCTATATTTTTGCAACTTTTTGCACTCGGCTCACATCTCCTACTATGTGAGCAACCAATTTCTACACGACTCTAATTACATCGATAGGAGGCTAATGCTTTCCTTGTCCAAACAACATCTATCTCTGTTCATTATGAAACACTACGGTTTACATACGACGTCCTTATCAGTTACAATGTTTCTTATCTGTTATCACAAAACAAAATTAATCTCAAGTGCTAAATATATTTGCTTTTAAAAATAAACATTTAATTTAACATAATACTCCTATTCGTATTATACAGCTAATTGCCATGTAAAACATGACTCTAAATTAATACAAAATAAAAACAAAAAGCAAATTCGCACAACCGGGGAATCAAACTCCGGACTTTTCGCTCGACGTTTTATTGAATATATTTACTTCTAACATGAATTAAGTGGCTGTCATAATTGACTAGCAGTCTTTCGAGTTATACTTTTATAATTTCGAGAGTAAAATTTTATTGTTGCTTATCACATGAATTTGAGTAAACAATTTTTATAGGCGCGTGTTATGTCATAGATACAATTTACTTTATATTATAAGTCCTGTATACTTTATATTGTTTATTTACTAAATTGCTTTCTTAGAAGCCCAACTAATGTTATGTCATAGGATACTATTTACCGGTAGCGAAGCCTCCATAGAAGCCGAGAAGCCGGGCTTGCCCTATCAAACTGCTCAATCAATAATATCAACTAATAAAATAACTCGTAAACTGTTTCAAACTATTTCAAATTTCCCGCGCGCTTCTCTGTCGCTGTCACTGACCTGTTCTACACAGGTCATAGATTACTGTATATACACAGGCCTTATAACGTCAACACGCGGCAAAACTGCGCGATTAGGTTGTCATAAAATTAGTCGTCTCTCGCACGCGGGCTTTTACCGGGCTTTCGAGAAGACGATCGCCCTTCTAACCTGTGGTAAAATGTTCTATAATGAAATATAACTACGATTGTTTATATAGCAATTTGTGTAGCGGAAAGCCCGGCTTTTAGTGAAGTTAGTCATTAGTCAAGCGCGGGCGATACCTTTGCAAGTTCACTTCACATTTCAATGTTCACTCTGTGTGTTTACTTGAGCGAATAAATATTGAGTTGAAAATTTATGCTTTTTATAGATTTTAGTGAAAATGGAGGATAATAGTGTTCCTTGTGATAAATTGAAGTGTGTTAAAGTGCTAATCGGCGAGGAAATGGTAAAATCGGAAAAGAGAAAAGGTAAATTTTTATAAAACTGCTAAAAACAACAAATCCATATCTTGGGCTTGCCCTAGTTTGGAGCCCTAGCTTCACCACTTCTATTTACTTTATGTTATAAGACCTGTATACTTTATATTGTTTATTTACTTAAAAGCTAAATTACTTTCTTAGAAGCCAAGCTAATGTTATGTCATGGGATATTATTTACTTTATGTTATAAGACCTTTATACTTTATAAATCATATTGTTTACTTCCTTAGAAGCCACACTAATTCGATTGTAATATTATATGCTAATGTTTATTGTTTACCATAAGTTAACCATAACACCAAGAACAATGTTGTTACCTTATGTTTACCCCCACCTCCTAGCTTCCTACACTATTTAAACCAAATCTTTCGATCCATCAACATAATTCCATTCCCAAGTTCTCTGTATCAACTACTATATTTTAAGTTCCTTTAAAAGTATTAAATAAATTTATTTTTAAAGAGTTTTTGTCTCTGCCACATAACACGCGTCGCCAACAATGCTACTATTAACACTTATACTCTGTGAGAGCGAGGTCCTTTCAGTTGCGCCGACCCATCCGTGCTGCAGACATAACACAACTTCAGCGTTTCCACGATGTCTTCGTCATTCAAGTTTGTTCCAATGAGGGCATCCACGACTTTTTCTGCCACCAGGGCGGCGATACTTAAAAATGATTTCATAGCGGGATGTTAATTTCTTCGAAACATGAAAAGGTTAGTGTTTCTTTCTGTACTATTAGTAATATTTTATATTAATTAGATTAAAAATAAATAAACCAAACCACAGATATATATAAAAGTAGAAATATTAAAAAAAGAGTTAAAAATGTGCAAAAAATTAAAGAGCACACCACCGAGGCATTGTTTTGTTTATTAATATAATACTCTAGAAACAGATAAACTTTTATTTAAAACTGACTTCTCAATTAAATTCCATTGTGTAACAAAAAACTTCTCAGTGTAAACACATCTGGTGAGCGGAAGATTATTAGCCCATAGATTGAATCATAAGGGAGGAGGTCTAATTTCATCAGTAGACTTTTTATAGACCGCAATGAATGAATTTAAATAGAAGGTAGTTCTTTTTTTTGCACATTATAGGATAACTTTTGTAAAGACTTTAGACAATGTTCGGCCATTTCACTATTAATAATTGAATACTTTTGAAATGAACTATGTATATGATATGAAACAACTTGAATCGGTTATAAACATGCATGATAATAACCCCTGGGAGTTACTACTGGCATTTCTAATATCATTTGTAGAATTTATTATAAAAAATATTACGTAATAGTAAGCTTTTTCGGAGTGAAAACTTCTTTAGACATGTTGGGTACTTTTGAAATAGGGAAAGTGCACTGAACTCGCTAAGTATTTTTGTTTTATGATCTATAAAACAAAATTATATAGGTACTAACAAATATGAAGAACATATGGAAATATAACTAATTCTGTTTGACCCTAAACAGGGAATAAGGTATAAAGAATAATTATCACTTGATTTAAGTGCATATTATACAATCTTGCAAGCACTCTTTATTTTCTTCGTAGTATATAGTTACATAGTTATGGAGTGGCGACCTGGTAAGACATGCAGGAAGTCGATGGATGCAGGAGGTTCAGGACCGTGCTTAGTGGCATTCCTTGGGGGAGGCCTATGTTCAGCAGTGGACTTGTGAAGGGCTGTAATGATGATGATGATGATATAGTTACAATTTTAATAATTACTCGTTATCTTGTTTTTATTAACTCTGGGGAATGTAGGTTATATATATTGAACAACTTTTGTTAAACATATTGTATATATAATAATATTTCGATATTAGTAAGTTACGTTTTACGTAAAGTAAGCGCGAAAACTTTTAAAGTAGTATTGGGGATCGAATGGTGTAAGGCAACTAAAGAGATAAAACTAAAGTAAATAACTTCCCTACTTCGACAACTGCAAATTTCTACTTAGCTACTTTCTTCGGCAACGCAGCAACTAACAAAAAAATCTTTAATGGTCTAGTAGTCTCTAGAAGTATTGTTAAACGTTAAAATAAAAGAGTTACTATGTTTTTTCTTAGAGTTCTGTACAAAATAATGAAAAATTTGGTGAAAACAATGATTACAATCATTGTTTGTGGGATTTAGGCTTATCGTTTATTAATGATTTTCCGCCCACGATATCAGAGATCTCAAGCGTCACTCATCATTTGGATCAAATGCTATAGAATCTTAGAAGATTGAAGAAGTTTGGATTGAAAAATTGCTTTCACACAATTTTTCAATCCAAACTTGCCTTTTTTATTAACGAGCTGCGCCCGACATGCTTTGCAATGCCTCTATTTTGTTACAAACATTTACGGGCGCACGCACAATATCTCGCCAAAGTTTCACCGTAAATTAATTAATGGTATTTTCTATACAAACAAACAAAATATTCGTTATTTGTATGACCTTCTTAATGGTCAAATGAATAAAGCAACACCAAACATAAATTTAAACCGGATATTGAATAGAAAATACATAAATCACGTTACCGTATTGATTGAACCGTGAAACAGACAGCAATCAGTGCCCCTTTCACCATTGAATGAACGGACATACTGTATGTGACGTTTTCAAAGCGCACTGTCCGTTTACCTTTCATGTACAGGTGATTGAAGCCCTAGATCAATAAGCTAGTTGTGTAAAGGCTTGTGTGTTATATACAGCGCAGCCTACTAGTCAGCGAGTTTTAGTCATCATAATTCATAATTGATTTATTGCATGTCACGAAGCATCGTCCTCATCATCATTACAGCCCTTCAAAAGTCCACTGCTAAATTTATGCCTCGTTAATACCACGAAACATGGTCCTAAGTCACCTGCATCCATCGACTTACTTCCTATGACGTCACTCCGGTTAGTGTGCCGCCTTACACTTTGCTTTTCGGTAAGAGGCTGTCATTCGAGACACCTTTTTCCCAAACAGTTGTCTTGTTTTAATCATCATCGTCATCAGCCTGCAGCAGTCCATTGCTGGACATTGTATCTTTTAATAATAACCTACATGAGTGTGATACTGAAACAACTGATAACTTTTTTCGATTTTCGATTCACATTTAATTTTTTTTTGCGCTTTACATTCGTTCTGAACAGACTGAAATAGTTAATTGCAAATATTTCTAACATATAAACACTCACGCCTGTCACCCAGAGGGGTAAGCAGAGACTATAGACTTCCATTTGGCACGATCCTGACACACCTCTCTCGCCTCCTCCACATCCATATACCTACGCATACACGCTCGTCGGTTAAGGGTACTCTTAATTTGGCCCATTTTCAATATATCGCCAATGGTCGATAAACTTTCGCCTATGGTGTCCCTTCCCGACTCTACCGTTCACCTCTATTTCTAACATTTAAGCGAATATTACATACTAAAAAAAAATTGACATTCTGGTTCTCTGTAAAAGTTAGTCGATAAAGTCATTTTACTTAAAATTTAAATGTCCACTTCTTACCAATATCACAGCCTAAGAAGAACATACAGTCATTCATCGCTTTTGATGTTGTCGGAAAAGCTGACATAAACAATAAATTGCTAGGGTTGTCAGAACAGGAAGTAATAAAAAAAAAAAACTGATTTTATTTTTTTTATTTAACGTTTAAACAAATTAATGTGTGTGGAAACTGATGAAACTGATTCCTTATCTTTAAATGAGGACAACCCACAGTTTTTTGCCGCACATGTAGTGTGAACCATTTTAATTTATTTGCGTGACAGTACAACTAGTGGACAGTTGCAGCACATGAGTAAAGAAACTGTACAGAGGCAAAGCTTCTAAGGAACTGTCAAAATTTTTACCTATTTTGGTAGGGTTGGCACAGGAGGATAAAATTAAATAAACAAAACGTTTATCAGCATTTTAATAGATACTTAAGATATAATATTTTTTTATAAACTACGTATTTAATACACTACGTAATTAAATATACAAAATTGACCTGCTCAAAATTCAAAACTTTATTAAACATAGTTTTGTATAAAAAGGGTTATTAAAATAAGGAATTTATGATTATAATTCCCTGGAATGAAAATGCTGCCAGCTGTTTCTAATTTGTTTTGTGGTTAATTGTGTAATATACATGATTGTAAGCTGTTATTTTAAAAAAAAAAGTCCTGCTGGGTTTTCTTGCTGGTTCTTCCTATTTACAGAGGTTTTTTTTTCGAACCAGTGGTAATTAGACAAAAGAGTGACTTTCAATAAGCTTATTTATAATCTATATTGAATAAAAAGTTTCTGTTTCTGTTTCGTTTGTTTAAATGTTTTACTTTTATAATTATTGTTCTTCAACAATTATTTTTGTGGCTTTTAATCAAATGGTAAATTCTAAATTTAATGTAAAGTTCTTTTTGTAAATAATCTATTGGAAAGCACTCGCATTTCATAACAAATATAAAATCTTGCACACGTTTTAATATTTCATTACCAATATTTACAATGTTTCTTTTGACGTCAAAATATTCGCGAAATGTTTGCTCAAAGAATTCAACAAACGCGATAAAATTGTCAGGAAGTATTATCAAACAACCGATTGACCACTATCTTTATTAAAATCCTTGTAATGGCTGAAAAATAATGATTTCCCATATTTTTGGGTTGTTCAGATCTATTAACGAACAATTTTATTTTCTTACATTGGTGGTGTTCGAGACAATATTTTCTATACAAATATCCCGACACATAGACTAAACCATTTTTTTTCTGGTAAATCAAATAGATAATCATTTGTTCCGACTGTTAACATATGGGCAGTAATATTGTCAGGTTGCGGTGATTGTGTATTAAAATAAGACAATCGTCTGGTTTCATAAGTAACATATCGAAATCGTATTCACAATTAGTATTTTGAGGTTTCCCTAAGATATTGGTTAAAGACATCTTATTGAAGTCAATACTAACTAGACGACATGTTGGTTCCTGACAGTTACCAACCGCCTGTCTGACTTTTCCAAAGAAATTTTTGAGACAATCTTGATTGAAACGTCTAGTAAATATAAATTAATTTTATTTCTTCTGATATTAATTCTTCATGAAGTTATATTAAAGATTTTATAGAACCCTACCTCTACATTGTGTGTGGCCCGACACGCACTTGGCCAGTTTTTTTTTTTATATTTCATTTGATACGAATTTCTTTACTCATGTGGTTGCAGTGCAGAAGTGTTCAGCCCGCGTCTCGCCCCGCACCGCATCGCACCGCACGTTTGCCCCGTCTAGGCGCCTTCGATGACCGACTGTTAGTTAGTAGTTAGACTGTGTCAATATAGTGGCGGCCATTCTTCATTCATTACAGCCTATTAAAGTACATTAAAATAGTATATTAAAATTTATCGGCGTGCGCTGACTAAACGGTTTGATATAGGTGAATATAATGTTTAACCTCTATAGTGTATTAAATATTAGGTCCATACATATGAAATTGCGTTTTGTACGGGAGGAATATAAAGTCATTTTTTTTTGTAAAATATATTTAATTTATCAAAGTATGCACCGTTGTTATCTATGCACTTTTTCCATCTCATAGGTAGTTCATTGATCCCTTTACTAAAAAAACCATGGGGGCAAGAATCAATTGTTGTGCAGTGTGTGGTCTTGCGTAGTCGTGAAGCAGCAGTGGCCTAGAGCGATTGACCAATCTCGGTTGTTTAGCAGCTAGTTTTTCCTTCATGGTTTGCAGTTGCTGACAATAGACATCATCCGTAATTGTTTGGCCAGATTTTAGAAAGCTGTAGTGAACGACACCGGCGCTAGTCCACCAAACACTCACAAGTAACTTTTTCTTAGTCAATTTTCGTTTAGGGCAGGATTTGGCTGGGTCTCCAGGGTTCAGCCATTGCGTCGAGCGCTTCCGATTATCGTACAGTATCCACTTTTCATCACAAGTAATTATTCGATTTAAAATCCCTTCATTATTTTGTCGGTTGAGCAAAGTAACACAGCAGTCGACGCGTGTTTGCAAGTTCGATTCACTCAATTCATGAGGTACCCATCGTTCAAGTTTTTTTACTTTCCCGATTTGCTATCTCTAAAGTGCTTTGTGATGGATCCGCTACCACAATATCCTTTAATTCTTCATTTTCCACTTTAGTTTCCGGCCGTCCAGGGGATTGGTTCTGAAGTTCGAAATTTCCAGAACGAAAACGTTGAAACCAAAAACGTACCGTGCTTTCTTTTGCGACACCAGCGCCGTACACATCATTAATCCTTCGAGTTGTTTCTGCAGCACTTGTGCCACGGTAGAACTCGTACTTGTAAATATACCGATATTTCATGTTTTCCATTGTGCGGTAATAAGCGACGCCAAAGAATAAAATAATGAGGTAAAAACAAATGAATGACTGTTTTCAAAACTCAAACGCACCAGCTAAATGAATTTATAAATTTGAATTTGGAAATCTTAACCAAAGAGGAGATATTTCAGATCAAAGTGGTCAGTACGACAAAACGCTAATTTTATATGTAAGGACCTAATATAAAAGATAGATATGTAGTGCCGCGGAATTTCGTTAAAAGTATAAGAAAGTAATGGTAAGTATAAAAAAGTATATGGTGATATTTAAATGTATTTTTCATACACCTCAGTCTATATTGAAATGACTGACTTTGTTTAAGGGCAATAGTGTCACCAGAAACGATACAGTGCATGAAATAAATAAACTAATTTTACAGAAAATTCCCGGTCAAGTCAAACAGTATTAAGTCAGTTGACACGGTGTGTAATAATGAGGATACAGTGCACTATACTCAAGAATTTTTAAATTCTTTGAGCCCTTCTGTCCTATCACCTTATGTTAAAAGTCGGCATTCCTATCATGCTGTTAAGAAACTTGAGCCCCCCCAACATGTCCAATGGCACAAGACTGATAAAAGAGTTGCGGGACAATATAATCGTGGTGACCATCCTCACGGGGCCAGCAGTGGGACAACTTGCTCATATTCCGCGGATACCCATGATTCCGATGGATTTGCCAATATTGTTCAAAAGGCTGCAGTTTCCAGTCATAGTTTCATTTGCCCTCACGATAAATAAGCCCAGGGTCAAACATTCTCTCTGGTGGGCATTGACTTGAAAAATAACTGTTTGTCCTATGGCCAGTTATATGTTGGCTTATCTCGAGATGGAACTCCAGAAAACCAATACATTTTGTTACCGACAATAGCACTACATCAAACATAGTATACAGAGAAGTCTTAAACAATTGACATACTCGCCCAACACATACTAGCAGATAACAAGAAATAAAATAAACATAAAATAAATCCTACACACTTAGTACTAAGAACCACG
This sequence comes from Parnassius orleans, assembly GCA_029286625.1. NCBI lineage: Eukaryota > Metazoa > Arthropoda > Insecta > Lepidoptera > Papilionidae > Parnassius > Parnassius orleans. Next base: position 4,976 of record JAGSMP010002495.1, on the reverse strand, counting down.
CAAGATAATTTCATCACAAGTAAAAATGTAAAAATGCCCAGCGAAGTGACCACGGGTCAGCTAGTACGCCATAATGCCAATTACGGTTTTCCTATAGAAATGTAAAGCACCCCAGGTCCTACAATTACGTTTGTTTTACTTTTATATTCAGTAACTATTTTTGTTTTCCACAGAAAGAGTAAATAAAAATTACAGCCTATATATGCGTCAAACTTTTGGGCACAGGCCTCCCCTCATCTTTTAATAGTTTTAGAACAAGGTGGTTCTAAATCGTATAAAGTACCTAAAAAGAAAAGGACCTGTAAACATCCTTACCTTCGAATCACGCATCAAATGTTTGTTTGGCCTATAAAAAGTTGTTGTGGACATGTTTGATCATAAGCAATTTATTTAAGTAAAATACCTCTACTATACGAGACAGTCCTAGTGTGGTGCTAGCGCTAGGTTTTTTTAAATTTATTTTAAAACGAAATAGTTAGCTTTGCTCCTTAACGCACACTAAATTTTTGCGTTATTGCTTTTAAACGAGGGGCATGTTTATTAGTAGAATACTGTTTGAATACCGAAACGGTTAGTGAAACAAAGTTTATTAAACTTAGTGACGTTTTCTGTTTTCAAATTCGAAAAACTTCCCCGTCGCCCGTATCGACATAACGGCCTAAATGAAGAAAAAAAGGGAAAAGAATAATAATAATAATAATAAATAATAATAAAGTATTATTCATTGATCAAAAGTAGCGAAGCATATAAAAGTTAAACTAATAAAAATATTATACTGTAAGAACGACAATGAAAGGGCTCTGAATCAGCATGTGTTGCAGAGAATCTAGCTATTATTCTGTCAGATCCCGTAAATTGTTCTTGTTCTGTTCGAACTATAGTATAACAGTACGCGCACATTACTGGTTATATTACAAAGATAATTATTTTCGCTTCCCGGAATCAAATCAAATTATTTAACTATTTATGTTATGCAAAATCTATCAACCTTTCCTTTTAATAGTTACATAATATTATAATATAGGTATATTCAGTTTTGTTTGTTATAAGCTTCTAAGATATGAGTTAATATTTACATAGTAATGTAGTGTAATGTCTGCTTGCCAGGGCTATAACTATAACTAGGGTTGCCAACTTTTTTATTTCGAGGGTAAAAATAACCTGTAAAAAAAAGTAAAAGGCGAAAGACTCACTCACTCAGGACTATATTTTTTGGCAGCAGTTCAAGTTCAAGTACAGCAGTTGAGTTGTGAAGGGTTGATAATGATGTTTTAAATTAATATTTTATATTTTAAAAGAACTTCACTGCTTTTGAGCCTAAAAAAAATATAAATATATAAAATATATAAAAAAATATTTTTACACAAAACACACACACACACACACACACACACACACACACACACACACACACACACACACGCACGCACGCACGCACGCACGCACGCACACACACGAACGCACGCACGCACATTTATTTTTGAATAATTTTAAACATTTATGTTTTTTTTTGGTATAATATGTAATCTTATGCATCTAGAAAGTTTTGTATGGCTATGGAAGAGCGGGAGTCTCTGACAAAAGTGCCTTATGGTATTTAAAAGACGCTCCCTACCTTATGCAAATTGTTAAATGCTTAATGAAATAAAAGAGATTATTATTAAAAGATATTATTATTATATTAAAATATAATCTATTCACCTAATATATATTTTTTTAGAAACAGTATTTAGACCCCTAATATAGTAGGACTTTAGTATAGTAGGGTTGGCAACCCTAGATACAAATTCTGTGTATCGAAATTTTAATTTTGAAAGTGTATGTACAAATATGTATATGCTTTTCGTCTTAATCTATCCATATTAAATGCAATCTTCTTCTTCATCAGTCTGAAGTTCACTGCTGGGCTTGAGTCTCTCTGGATTTAAGGGGGATTTGCCTTAATCGTCACCCTTGGCAGGCCGAGATAAATGCCCGTCGTAGGTCTGGGTATTTTTACACTGGTGTAAACGAGATGATAATAGCGATATCATATAGTCATAAGATTTCTTTGTAATTTTTATAGTTACCTGTTATTAAATTCACGGAACGATATGAGGTAATGGACCACTACCACTGCAGCGCATCACAAGTTCACTCCCTCCATAGACAAAGTACCGCCCTGAGCCCCCACATCCACCAAATATTTGCGTGTTTCATCAGGTCGTCACTCCATCTAGTGGGATTGCACTGCACTTTCCAGGCCAAGCTGCACAAGAACCTTTCTTATTCTCTCTATGAAAGCTACCACACAGCTAATATAACACAAATTCGATGAGTTTGGAAGGAAGTAGTAAGATACGGTGACAATCACTATACAACTGCACTCTTGCTTTGTCGGCCTCTCTAATTAAATAATTTTCTAAAAAAAAGTGTTACGCCTGCAGTAGAATTTTTTCCTGTATCGTGAAGGCGACTCACATACATAAATTACATGGACATACAAACATCTAAATCCACAAAATCACTGTTAGAATCACACAAGACTAATATATTCTCAATTTTCTCAATAAAAGTTTAATTTTTTATTAATTTAAAAAGTAAATTGTTCTTGAACACACAAAGTAATATTACAAAGTAAAAGATAGAAAAGATATTGCGTACAAGTACTTTATTAGATGAGGAGAGGGATGAAACTTATATCGAATAGAATAGAATAATTTTTTATTCAATATAGATTACATGTGTAATTCTTATTGAAAGTCATTTTTTACTTTACCAATGGTTCGAAAAAAAAACCTCTGTGCTGGGAAGAACCAGCAAGAAACCCAGCGGGACTTTTTTTTAAAGTAAATTTTACATTAATGGTTGTACAAACTATTTAAGTACAAAATTTATTTTAGGAACTGCTTGGAAGCGACCACCTCATTCCCAGGGGTTATTATCAACCATGTATTCATTTATACTATAATAACCTTTTTTATACTATAATAACCTTTTTTATACAGTCCTTTTTATACGGGCTATCCATTTTCATCCCGGTATATATACTTTTTTTCTTTCTTTATTTTACTAAACAGATCGACACAACCTTAAAATAAAACATAGTCCCACAAGTTTTGTGACAGAACCAGAGTACGAAACCTATCCAACTGCAGAGAGTTGTAAGACAGGGTGACGTAATATCCCCGAAACTCTTCAACGCTGTGTTGGACGAAGTTTTCAAGCTACTGGACTGGAAAGGATACGATATTAACGTCAATGGCGAGTACATCACTCACCTTCGATTTGCCGACGATATAGTCCTTATGGCAGAATCTCTTCAAATTGTACTCTTCGGACTTCTGTACAATTTGCCGAAGGGTATGTATGTGGTCTATAGTGCTAAAGCCTTTTCGGAAACCAGCTTGTTCGGGAGGCTGGAAGTCGTCGAGTCTGCATGCGAGACGATTCGTAATGACTCTCGAAAACAGCACGTAGACGCGGCTCAGAAGGGAAATCGGTCTGTAGTTCTTCAAGAGAGCGTTGTTGCCTTTCTTAAAGAACAAGACTACCGCACTTCTGCTCCACGCCTCCGCTGTAGTGCCACCATGGAGGACGGAATTAAAGAGCTTCTAAAGGACTACAAGTACTGGTTTTCCACCCGCTTTCAGAAGCTCCGCTGTAATTCCATCCTCGCCTGGGGCCTTGCCGTTTTTAAGGTGCTGGAGAGCCATTCTAATCTCGCTCAGACTGACGTCCGGAATATCATCAGAATAATGTCGGATAAGACTTGCTCTTGGATCGTTACTCACACTTGCGTATGGCTCCAACGATGATGTGTACAGCTGCCCATAGAACTTCTCAATCTCACTCAAAATCTCACGTGTCCCGGAAACGACGCTGCCACACTCGATCTTCAGCTTCGACAGTTGGCTCTTTCTGGCAGACAGATCTCTAGCAAAGACTTTGGAGCCCTGGTTCCGCTCGATCGCTTCTTAAATACCAGCAGTATTAAAGTTGCGTAAGTCCCACCGCATGCATTTGGAGATCTGTCTGTTCAGTTGCCTGTATGCTATCAAATCTACTGAAGATTGCAGCTTCATTTCCTGTCTAACAGCCATGAGATTAAGAGTGTGATCGGAGAGTTTTTGTGTTCTTCTGCGGCGGGTCTTACAAAACTTAGCTTCGACCGCATAGACAGTTTCCACGAGCTTGTCATTCATATCGTCCACTGCATTGCAATCTTCTAGGCACTGAAAACGGTTTTGTAACTCGAGCTGAAAAGTTTCGGGACTTTAGATTAGAGCACGAGGGGGACGGAGCGTTGACTTCATTAGACGAGACCTCTCCAACTTAACGTTTAGGTTCAGTGTGCCTCTAACCATTCGGTGATCGCTACCAGTTTTCACCCTCGCGATCACTGAGACATCACTGAACAGTTGGCGTCTAGCCGTCATAATGAAGTCAATCTCATTTTTTTGCCGAACCGTCGAGGCTCGACCAGGTCCACTTCCTGTGGGGCCGCTTCTGGAAGAAAGAGTTCATCATAAAGAGTCCCTCTTTCTCCATGAAGTCGGTTGGGTTCCGTTGCCCTAATCCGAATTTCCCTACTTTCAGCTCACCGTTCTCTCTTGTGCTTAGCTTTGCGTTGAAGTCTTCCATTAACACCGTATAGTGAGTGGGTTTTGGAGGAATGCATGGCTCTAGAAATATTCTCATACATTTCCTCCACCTCCTCATCGGGGTGTGCCGAGGTTGTTGCGTAAACCTGTGTGACATTCAGCGAATACCGTTTGGTGATTCTGAGTATAAGGTACGCAACCCTCGTCGACACAGTCCCAATTTTAACAACGATGTTAACGAGAGACTTGTGGACGATAAATCCGACACCTCCTTGGGACAGATGTCGCCTACCCGGCGTGTCCTCCCCCTCTCTTCGGACCTTGGATAATCCTATAATATTCCAGCGCAACTTGTCTGTCTCTTCTTCCAGCTCCAGGATCTTCTCGTCAGTC
>JAGSMP010002494.1:0-22412 GCA_029286625.1 Parnassius orleans | reverse complement strand
TTCGGACCTTGGATAATCCTATAATATTCCAGCGCAACTTGTCTGTCTCTTCTTCCAGCTCCAGGATCTTCTCGTCAGTCCTCAGAGTGCGTGCTATATCGTAGTTGACGGTGTGCCATTGCCCATTTGTAGAGTTGGTAGAGTTGCTTGAATTACTAACTTCCTTGTATTGAACCTGATAATTGGAACGCTTGATTAAATGGTTACATTTTAACCTATTATACCGAGTATCTTTCGATTAGTTTCTTAAGAATTTCGTATCAGATTTCTGGCTAAGAACAATATATTTCTGACACTACATTTTCAACGACAGGGGAGGGAATAAAATGTTTAAGGCCTGTCTTTTTTTAAATGGTGAGATAAGTAGATTGATAGTTTCTGACAGTTAAGAAGGATTGTCAAGTAAACATCATCATTATCATCACTGCTTGCATCAGCCCGCGCCGCAACGATGGACTCCTTTGCCTCATAAGACCATCACTTCGTCAGCCAATCGTTTCTTTCAATTCTTGTTTCTAGAGAATTGCTTCTTTCAAGAGTGTTTGACAGCTTTGTAGGACAGTGGCTTAGAATTGAGTTGCGGCGCTGGGGGCAGTCAGTTCGAATCCCGCACGGAACAAGTATTTGTATGGCCTGCAAATAGAGGATGTCGATAAAAGAGAAAATCCTAGTGTAGTGGTAATGTTTTTTAAAAAGAATTAAAAAATCAGCAGTACTTCATCCAAGACCTCAATAATCACTTTTCATCAATCACACTACGCAATAACCAATTATTTAAGACACATTAGCTAAGAGTTCCCTTTTAATTCAAAGTAATGTTTTCAAGTAGAAAACATATTTTACACATACGCACAAACGAAAGCAGACTCAACAACTTTAACACTTATAACTTTAATGTCTAACAAAAGTAATACACGAGCACCAATTACGAAACATGATTGAAAAAAAATTAATTCACTTTTTATTTAACATTCCTGCCAAATTTCAAGGATAAATAAAACATTAAAAAAGGAATTATAGTCAGCCATATCGTCGTAATCAGTAAAAAAATTATTACTTTAAAAAATTGTATAGGAAGTCCTTTAGCGTTGGACGAGGACACCAAGCGCTCTTCCGACATGCGCGTGACATTCGGACGCGACGGAGGTATCATTACAGCTGAAACAAATTTATTTATTAATAACCAGCGGACCGGAACCGAATAATTTAATATATAAACGGAACGAAAAGGTAATTATTATTTATTGGCGATGTAACCTTTTCGTATAAAATGACAAAGTAAAAACCCAAACCAGCAAAAAAACAAAACAGCAAAAATTAACATTTATTACTAAATAAAATAATTAATATCAAAATTACTTACCACATACATACTTAAAATAACAAATATTTTCACACAGTAATAAGGCAATTAGCTGACTGATGACAGTTACAATACATTGTTTTGTGTAGAACAATGTATTTTGTTTTATGTAATTATAACAAAAGGGCCATTAAGGTGCTATTATACATCTGATGTGAATTACACATTAGCTTTTAATTCCATTTCTATATTGAAATCAAAAATGTAGGTGCTTTGTTATAAATGAATATGGCAATGACTAGGTACACCCCTCGAAACTTTTACAGGTTTTTTTATTTTATTTTTACTTATCAAAAACCAGTACCTGTCTATAATCGTACCTGGTGATAAGTAATTATATAGCCCTAAAGGGTAAGTCGTTTGCTAAGTAGCACTTCAATAACCAGCAGTATTAATTTGTCTGAAATTTGGTATTTGGTGCTAGCAGCATTGATTATTTTAGATTTTTTTTTAGTTTGACAAAGTAAGTTTATTTATTATTTTTCTTTAAGTAATTTTAGAGGAATCGTTTTATTACTCGCTTTTTGTGTTCACTAATGTAAAAAACCTCGCAAAAGAGCCACATGTCTAAGAACAAAAGAAGAATAATTAATGCTGTATGTGCCAGCACATTAGAGATATAATGGACTCTAGACATCTTAAAAGAAAAACTGAGCTCAATTTCCATTACTAAAAGTAAAATATGAGTCATTGTTAGGAATGTAATCCTTGTGTTATTTCTATTTCATTCACTACTCAGTTATGAGAAATGAGTTTTTAACAGACAACAGATAGGTTTTGAGTTTTGTTTTAGATAACCTATAGCTGATAACATTGCAAAATGTAAATAGGATTTACTGAAATAAGATTTACTTTCATTCTTTCAAAACGTAAATGTGTAATTGATCGAAAAAATCTCCATGTTTTGGAGGATAATATCCACTTTCATATTTCATTTTATACTATTTACATACACTACATTCAACTTGTTATATAAACATTAAATTTAGAATTTCTTTTTTTTTGTAGGACTATTTAGCGGAAGCGCCAAAAATACACGTACCATCACAAACACCAAAGCGGCATTAAAAGAAAATCCCAAGGAAACATAAAGGTAACCTCATCTTGTAAACTTTTCTTCTTCATCGACACTCCGTAAAAGTTCACTGTTGGACATGGGCTTCTACCTTATTAGGAAGGATTTGTTTAAGAAGCTCTCGCTTTAGGAAGGGATTGTCTTAATCGTCACACCTGGCAGGCGTATCTACAATCGCAGATGCTCTCCGTCGCAGGCCATCTCAAGAAATAAGTTTTTAGTCAATCGCCGTCGTTTAGTCGCCGCATACGATTCAAGGGACAAAATGGGGTGATGGGTTCTTTTATGCCTCCATCACACGGCAACTCTCTTTTCTTGATTATTACTAGCGTAAAGTAACACTACAAACTTTTGTCGAATTCTTCTTTTCTTCAGATATACCAATTTATTTCGTAGCTGTAAAAGTTTGGTCCTAATTAGACCTAACTTTTACCGTTACCGTTACAGCTAATTAAAGTCCATTGCTAAACAAAGGCTTTTTCCGTACATTCCCTCATATTTGCTATAGTTGTCACGCTTGGCAGGCTGGTTGGCAACCCTATTTTTAATGTTTTTTTTATGTTGTTAGAAAAACACCGCTGCTTGTCTCCTGGTTTGTTTTGAAATTTTTAGCTGCATTTTTTAAGTGCCGATTTACATGCTTGATTGTGTGTTTGCTACCTACATTGATTTAAAGAAATGGAAATGGGGATGTATAGAAAAACAGCGATCAAATGTTTTTAATATCCTAGTGTTATTAGAACAGCAGCTGACCTTGCTTTAAAAAAAAGTTATCACCTCTGAAAGCTAAGACGGAATGGTTCCGAGTTTACGTTACTCACCATACGAAACACAGTAACATTACATTTCTATTTTAACGTTGCTAATAATATATTCTCTGAGAGCGTAGATCACCGCAAAGTGCTGTGTACTTCAAATCATGAGAAAAGTAGACGAAATATCTGGCACCTAGTCATTGCCATATTCATTTATATTCATTAATAACAAAGCACCTAAATTTTTGATTTCAATATAGAAATGGAATTAAAAGCTAATGTGTACTTCACATCAGATGTATTATAGCTCCTTAATGGTCCTTTTGTTATAATTACATAAAACAAAATACATTGTTCTACACAAAAAAATATATTGTAACTGTCATCAGTCAGCTAATTGCCTTATTGCTGTGAGAAAATATTTGTTATTTTAAGTATGTATGTGATAGGTAATTTTGATATTAATTATTTTATTTAGTAATAAATGTAAATTTTTGCTGTTTTGTTTTTTTTTGCTGGTTTGGGTTTTTTACTTTGTCAGTTTATACGAAAAGGTTACATCGCCAATTATTATTATTAGAATTTTCGGTTCCGGTCCGCTGGTTATTAATAAATAAATTTGTTTCAGCTGTAATGATACCCCCTTCGCGTCCGAATGTCACGCGCATATCGGAAGAGATCCAATTTTTTAAAGTAAAAATTTTGTTACTGATTACGACGATATGGCTGACTATAATTCCTTTTTTAATGTTTTATTTATTCTTGAAATTCGGCAGCAATGTTAAATAAAAAGTGAATTTTTTTTCAATCATGTTTCGTAATTGGTGCTCGTGTATTACTTTTGTTAGACATTAAAGTTATAAGTGTTAAAGTTGTTGAGTCTGCTTTCGTTTTTGCGTATAGTAAAATATGTTTTCTACTTGAAAACATTTTGAATTAAAAGGAACCTTAGCTGTAAATAATGTTATTGCAGTGATTGATAAAAAGTGATTATTGCGGTCTTGGATAAAGTACTGCTTTTATATTTTGTAGAAATCTGTAGGCGTAAAGTCTGATTAAAAACCGATTAAAACCGCGTTGCTCATAAGTCCTCCTTTGGCTATGTACGAGTACAATATCATACCTATCATCCAAAAAAAATTTAAGAGCTTTTCCATGAATTTAGTACTAGCTAAGTTCGAAGTAGAGAACGTGAAGGAGTATCTTAGACAACAAGAGATATTAAAACATTGTCACGAGGCTAAAACTAACCACCGGGGCACAAATGAATGTCATTCAGCTTTTAGTCGTCGCTATTAATGGCCAAAAATGAAGGACGACATTACAAAATTTATTAGTAACTGCAGTGTCTGAGGTTAAGCGAAATACGATCGAAACCCTATTAGGCAACAATTTAATTTAGTTTTCCCGGCAACGAAGCCTCTTGAAATTATTCATATAGACCTACTTACAATTCAAGGCGAAAAATATTTAACAATCGTTGAAGTATTTTCTAAGTATGCGCGCAAGCATACCATATTTGCGACGGAACTGCGATCAGCATTTTACAAGCTTAACTCAAATTTTGCACACATCACGGATTTCTCTTAACTATAATCTCAGATAACGGCACGGAATTTACAAACCAATTATTTAACGAATTTACTAAATTACACAAAATACATCATCACCGGACATTGCCACACAGCCCTAAAGATAACGGTATTGTAGAAAGGTTCCAGTCCACCCTATTGGAACATCTTCGTATTTTAAAATTAAGTCACAACGATCAGGATATAATTAATCTCATCCCCTATGGAATTCTAGCGTATAATATTTCCATCCATAGCTTTTCTAAATGCAGACCATATGACGTTATAACCGGCCACTTCGATCCACGAGATCCATTTGACGTAGATATGACTAAACATTTAATGCAACAATACGTCGAAAATCATCGAGAGAAAATGATATTAGTATATGACGCAATTAACAATTTGTCCCTAGATAAGCGTACTGATATAATAGAGAATCGGAATAAAACCCGCCAACCGGAAATTGAATACCAACCCCAACAACGCGTCTTTATAAGTAGCCCCTTAGCAAGCCGGCAAAAGTTAGCCCCAAGGTATACTGTTCTCGCAGATTTGCCCATTCATATGTCATATCACTTGTATTCATATCACTTGTCGCTAAAAATAGGTTAAAGAGAGTACCTAAAAGTGTCCAATTGTTGCAGGGTGCTTCTGGTCCTGACTGCTCCTTTGATAACGGCCCAGGAAACCATTCAGGGGGTAACACTTGAGAGCCTTGATGATGGTCCTGGATTACTACCATTTCGACTCGGATCGACAAGGTTAATTACGCACTACCATACATTCCTGCAGTTTATACAACTTAAAGACATTAGCGATAAAATAGAATTATTACAAGTACAATTAGCAGAATTCAAAATTCATTTGAAAAATGATACTTACATACTATACGAACTTCAAATAGAATATTTGTCTTCTAAATTACTAAAAGTTACAAAGCGCCTAGAAACTTTACAGCCAACACGCATAAAAAGAGGTCTCATAGATGGATTAGGTTCAATTGTTAAGACTATCACCGGAAACTTAGACAACTCAGACGCTATAAGGTATGATAATGCTATCAAAATTCTTCAGGATAATAATAATAACTTACCAGTCAATTTAATACCCATATAAGCTTAAATAACGAGTGGATGACCCAGAATTCTAAAATAATGACTAAATTAATTGAAAATCAAATAAAAATAAATGAAACTTTAAAAATTATTTTAGATTCAGATGCTTACAGAGATTCGAGTCTCATAAAATTCGCTAAGTTCGCCCAATATTTAGCTATTATAACGGAAAACATAGACGACATATTCGACAAGCTGACTCGGATCGAAAATATGTTAGCTTTCATTCGTTCCTCAAGTATTCACCACTCAATGTTAAGAGTCGGGGTTCTTAGTAGCATGATTCATAAATTAGTCTCTATATACAGTAAAGAACATATATTAGAATTAGAACCTAGAGAATATTATGATATAATAAAACCTGGCTATTAATTATTATTCAGGAAATAAAATAATAATTATATTTAAATTACCTATATTCGCCCTAGATACTTAGGATTTATATAAACTATGTGTAGCTCCTAATAAACACCGGCAGGCTTTCATCCCTCCTTATCCATTGATAGCAACAAACAGGAAAGTTTATGTGTAAATAGAGGCTGAATGCCTGAAGTACAGTCACTGGTACCTCTATAGTGAGAAGATGGACCACCAGCTTCGACAGCATCCAGATTGCACGCAAGAACTCATCATCAATCAATCCCTTAGCAAGACTTGCCAGATGACCACCGTCACCCTGACCAGAACAGCTTTAGAGGAACTTGATGATGATTGATGACATTACGTCTTGTCATTCCCTAACGCCACGAAGATACATACTCGGTACGGGCGAGAGGATTACAGCATCTTAAATGGTACTTACCTGTTTACGCTCCCAATGAACTGTTTTCTGTATACTACGGAGTTTACCATCACTAACATCAACGACCGAGTGAAAGGGCAGCCTTTGAAAATCACGCAGCTTACCTATGACCTAGCTACTCGTCTGGATAACTCGTCTCATCTCATCTCAAATATATTGATTTAAAGAGATTACATGAAATTCAACATAATCTGATGTCTCAACCGATTTTACAAATTGACCAAAAGTTACGTCGAAATACCTATACCATACGACCATCCCACTTTACACTGTAATGACATTAAGTATACTGGTACTTACAAGCCTTGTTACTTTAAAACGTTACGGACTATTGCAGTGCACTAGAAAAGCGTCGCAACCCCCATCCAAAGAAGACATCTACGCGAAACCTGGAAAATCTGAACCACAGAAGACAGCAATATTTCACCATCTCAAGACTCAGAAATAGTTGCTGTTCTCAGGGGGGAGGTGTTATATGGATGCCCCCTTACAAAACCGCGAACTACGCGGCAACCTCATATTTCCACACAACATTTCAACATTGTTTCCACGAGGTAGTTTTGCTGACTTGATGGGAAACTCGGTCGCCGTGGACTCACAATGACGCACGCGGTGTCAACCGACATAGCATATTACCAGAAACCTAATGCAGCGAGGCAATTCTGCTGACTTGATGGGAAATGTGGCTACCGTGGATTCACAGTGACGCCCGCAACGTCATACGACAGCATTATATATACGAAACTCCACAATGCCACTTCACTTCGTTTGTAGCATCGAACAAGTGTACACTTAATTAGTACTAGTTCCTTTATTACTAATATATTTATAATAGTTTTTTTAAATTAAATTTATTAAAAGTAATTTGTTTTTTTTTTTTGGGTCCTCCGGCGGCGACATCCATAATTTGCTGAAACAGTATCCAACCAACTTGCTGAGTGCTTGCGATTGTCAAACAGAATCCATTTTTCGTCGCAAGTAACAATGCGGTTCAAAATTCCTTCGTTTATGTGCCTTCGCGCTGATGATCGTCTTCCATCATCGGCTTCCACAATCGCATTTAATTCGTCATTGTCGACCAAAGTTTTCGGAAGACCACGGGGGTTCATTTTTCAGGTTGAAATTTCCAGCATTCGTTTGTAGTACTCGCTCTGTAAATGTCGTTAATGTTGCGTGTCGCTTGTGCCGGGTTGCTGCCACGACGGTACTCATATTCCATAATTACTCGAATTTTTAACGTATCTATGATAACGTAAAAGATTCAAATGCGATGAAAACATAACGCTAATAAATAAACAAATGACTTATTTTGAAAAAATAATTCCATTCTTTAAAAATAAAATTAATTTGAAATTAGAATTCTTAGCCAAACAAAAATTATTTTGATTTGAAATCGCCAGTACTGCAGAACGGCAATTTCAAAGGTAAAGACCTATTACATTAAAAAAAAGTGTGAAACTAGATGAGTAGAATGAGATGAAGCGGTTTTGACATTTTTGGAAGTCCTGCTATGTCTTCCTGGAGTTTTGCAAACAATGGCCGATCAAGAGGACCGACTCACAGATATTTTGGGAATTACGCTCCCTTTATCTCGATCCTTACATGCCATTAAAGTTGATGTACTTTTTGCAACTCAGCTTGTCGATATGACCACAACCAACTTGCAGAGGCAACGTTGTACTAGTACGGACACATATAAAAAACTTTTTAATAAAGCTGAGATCCTCGATAAAGAAAAATTTGAACGGTACGGAGAATAACCGGCCGTGAAACAAATAGATCAGATTCAGACTCAGTCTGTTGAAGAATATTACCGACTCTCAATGTATATTCCTTTTCTTGATTTTTTATTAAATGAAATGTCCTTTAGATTTTCCAGAGCTCAGCTTCAAAGAATAGGAAAGCTGCAAAAGTTGCTGTCCCATAACTTAATTGATGAATATACAGAGAATGTTTTGCAGAGTGCTGAAGTATATAATGAGGATCTACTTTGTTTTTTAGCATTGCAATTGCAATGTTACAAATTTGGCATCAGATGAGAGAAAATATCCTTAAAACACCAGCAGATGCCTATAAAAAAGCGGCTTTGCCAAATATAAGAACTTTGTGGCAATTATTTTGAACGTTTCATGTAACAACCAGCACTGCCGAGCAATTTTTTCCACCTTACGCCGGTTGAAATATTTGTCATCTTCGCAGCAGTATGAGAAAAGATTGACTAAATGGACTGGACTTAATGCATATTCATACAGAAAGAGAAGAAAGAGATTGCTACGAAGATGAACGCTGAAGAATTACTCGATATCTTTAGCAGAAAACATAAAAGAAAGCTATCTCTAATAAACATGTAATATCTCATTATGTAATCTTTATTACAAGTATTTTTATAGATATCCTTGTACAAAATGACAAAGAATAGATCCAAAAAAAACAGCATAGTATAACACCATAGTGGTATACTACGAGTGTCCCTCATAATTGACACTTGACCCATGGCCCATGTGCCCCTCCCAGAAATAAATCCTGGATCCGCCCTTGAGTGTATATTGTTGGGAAAGAGGGAAAAAAATAAAAGGAAATACGAACAAATGAAGGTAGAATGGTATTCTCCCACTTGTTTTAGCAGTATAAAGTATCGCATAGGCGACTAAGAGGCATCAGTCTGTAATTCTAAATGTCCCACTGTCGTTACTATGCCCGTTGGGGTATTCTAATAGTGTAGGCAAGGAAGGTCGTGTTACTGAGAGGCTGCCCTGTGTTACATTGAGATGAGTAGTGATGCTGTTGGTTTGCATACTTTGGTGTTATCATGTAATTGGGGTCCTGATAGTAAGCAGGGTTTATTACCGAGTAGTGTTCTTTTATTTAAATATTTTTGAGAATAATTTCTAACATCAGAAGTGGAATAGTTTCTTACAATATATTAATTTTAGTTATAAGTGTTATAATAAAGTTAAGGTAATAAAAATCCTAATGTGTATAATAAAATTATATTAAAAAGAAATTGCACTTATTCTTTACAACATACCCACCCTCTCTCACTCCCTCTGAGTTTTAATAATAATTTCCGCGTAATGAAAATGCTTTGTCTAACATATTAAAATCTATGGCATGATGTGCTGTGCAGTTAGCCTAACTTTTACTCTTTTCTACAATCCAAAACCAAAACTCAATAGGCTACTACTATAACCTGTTGCCGATTTAGCTGAAGTATTATTGAATTGTTTAAAAATGTTTTTATTGGAATATAATATTTTAATTCAATATAGATTTATGTGTATACTTATCGAAATACGTTTTTTGTTTTCTACTTCTGAAAATACCTGTGTCCTAGAAAGGACCAGCAAGATGCCCAGTGAAATCTTTTATGACATTTTACACACACAATGACATTTTATTTTTTATTTTTTTATAGGATAGGGTGACAAACGAGCACACAGTCCACCTGATGGTAAGTGTTTGCTGTGGCCCATAGACATTTACATCTATCCTCATGACTCAAAATACAGATGCGTTGTCACCCGTGAGGACTAAGATGGAATGCCTCTTTTTCAGTAAAAAGGGTCTCCGGTTCTTTACACTCACCAAACGAAACACAGCAGTGTTAAGCTGCTATTTTACGCTGGTATTCTGTGAGAGGTGGTCCTTCCCGGTCGAGCGACCCCATTCGTGCTACAGCTATACTACTAATATAGCTGCAGCATGGCTCTACCACTATATTTATATGAAATATTATAGAAAAAGCTAGGTGACGACCACCTCATTCTCAAAGGTTATTTTCATTTACCTATTTCACTTAGTGGTCACTAGTGGTATTTTACTAATGAGGGCTAATAATTTTCTGCTCACCAGATGTCGCTAGTTGACACTGAGGTAAAGTTTTTTGTTACACAATGTAATTTAATTGAGAAGTTGTGTTTTAATAAAAGTTTCTAGAGTATTAAATTAATACACAAAACAATGCGTCAGTGGTTTGCTCTTTAATTTTTTGCACATTTTTAACTTTTTTAATTTTTCTACTTTTATGAATATCCGTAGTTTGGTTTATTTATTTTATATGTTATTAATATAAAATATAGCTAATAGTACAGAAAGAAACAATAACTTTTACATTTTCTGAACAAATTAACTTCCCCGCTATGAAATCTGTCAAATATATACCTCACTTTCTAGTCGCGCCGCCCTGGTGGCAGAAAAAGTCGTGGATGCCCTCATTGGTAGGAATCCTTTCATTCTCTCTTACCTATTTCTGCCGTCAAATAGCAGTGAGTTATAACATAGCCTCATAGGTAAAGAGCCTAAACAGCAGCAATTCAGCAGAACTTGAGCATTGACGTCAACGGATGCAATCGGAGCTCTGCAATATACCTTTACTTTATTTTTAACGTAAGTAATAATTAAAATTCATTCTAGACCTAGCATTGATCTGATTCACTTTTATTTTAGTTGGAGTAATTATATTGTAATTTTTATATTATAATAAAGTATTTTAAATTAGTTTCGGTTTTTTTGGGTCCTTCGGCTGCAGTTAACGTAATTGGCGTAGTCGGTAGGATACTTAAAAGTTAGTTAGGCTATCGTAGTTTTCAAGCTTTAAACGAGTATTCGAATCTACTACGGACCAACTGCAAGCCAAGAGGATACATCAAGACATCGAACCCGAGAAAACCGAGATGAAATTTATGTAAGTACACCAGAATTTTATCTAGTGTTGCTTCCTTTTTCCTAGTGTAAATCTTTCCTGTCAAAATTTTCCATCCAAGGAAATCATCCCACTGTGACCCTACATCGCGTAGGCAGCCACGTAGACAGAGCTTAGATTATAATAGAGATTTAAGTTGTTATTTAGAGTTAGATATAATTACCGAGGAATCAAAAATGGCCGACGACCCTGATACTATTTTTAAAGTTTTACGCCCAGTGCCAGAGTTCGACGGCAACCCTAATGTACTAACTAGATTTATAAAATTATGTGACCAAATATGCTCCATACCAAGTAATGATCCTGGCAGTGAACTATCGAACTTATGCCTGCTTAACGGGATATTAAATAAAATAACTGGACCCGTCGCGACCACTTTAAATTCAAATGGTATTCTTGAAAGCTGGCATGGTACTCGTACAGCATTAATCAATAACTTTTGATCAAAGAGACAGGGTGCTCTAAAATGACCCTCGTTAGCTACTCAGGGAAACAGCTCTCCCCAAGAATTTTATGCACGATGTCAGACACTGTTCAGCACTATCATGACGTATGTTACGCTTCATGAAATCTTGCATACTACAATAGAAGCCAAACATATATTATATAAAAATGTAACGAAGCAAGCTTTCGTACGCGGTTTAAAGGAGCCACTTGGCTCAGGAATACGTTGCATGCGTCCTCATACCGTTGAAAAAGCCTTGGAGTTTGTACAGAAAGAACTGAACGTTATGTACTTGCAACAACGCGGTGAGTCCTTCGCTGAGAGGAAGGACTCACCGCGAGCACCTAAGCCTCTCCAGCCTAGCCATATGACTTTACCTTTGCAAAAACCATTCAGTTTTCCTGCACCGATGCCAATGCATAATTTACAGCAACCTTTAAAAGTTCCACAACAACAAGCTTTTAGGCCTAACGTGCCACCACCGTATAACATACCTACGCGAACTCAACAAATGATCCGCGCTTTGCCACCTAATTATACACCCCATACTAATACGTTTAGATTAACAAATAGGAATCCACCCCATGACTCAGGCCCAAAGCCTATGAGTGGCGTTAGCCATTACGTACCTAAACCAATGCCTCCGACAGGTCTGACTGGTCACGATTATGCAACATGGTAACCCGCCATCTTCAAATTACTTCAAAAGTAGGGAAATGCATTTAAACGTATTTACAGATTACAATAGTTACTATTATCCTGAACACCAATACGACTATTACGACTTTAATGATAATGACGATTATACCGATACTGTGACCTATAACTATGACGACACACAGCATTACCAATATCATGACGCAACTGAGAGAAACGAACAAGATGACGTAGACTGCCAACCTTCTACAAGCAGTTTGACTCAGGATTTTCAAAAGACTCGTTCTTCAAAAAAGCCAAAATAGAAGTAAACTTACATACGCAGAGACAGCTTCCATATATATGTATGTATTTCTAACCCTCCGTTAAAATTTCTAATCGATACCGGAGCGAATCAGTCCTTCATAAATCCAGATGCCATACAAAAATATTTTTCACACATACCTTTAAATGATGATCCGTTCGAGGTAACCAATGTGCATGCTACAACTAGGAATAATTATTCGATAACTATTCCATACTTTTCCGAATTCCTCAATTCCGAATTTCCGAGCCTGATAGTATTAAATTATATATTTATAAATTTCACGTTTACTTTGATGGCCTTACTGGTCTCGACCTATTAGAGAAATGGGAAGCTAGAATAGATCTAAAGGATAGATTTCTTGTAACACAATTAGCTAACAACCCTATCTTAATGTATAACTTAACCATCCCAATCTTCAAAATTGATAAAACTACCTATTAATGTCCATGACGGACAAGCCTTAGTTAGCAAACAGTATATCTCTAATTGCGTCATAAACGAATGTCTAACATTAGTGTCGAATAACCGCGGTATTATAGGTATTTAACCCGACTCCGCACGATATAATTTTCTCCCTAGATCGCCCAATATGTGCCGAGACGTACAACATCGAGTCCTCTCACGGAGTTCAACCACTCCCACGTTACAAACAAATATTATCACGTTTACGCATCGAACATCTGAATGCCGAAGAACGCGCTAATTTAGAAAGATTATGTGCCAAATACGCTGACTTTTTTTATATAGAAGGCGAACAACTAACATTTACTAATAAAATGAAGCATAGCATCCGGACCACTGATGAGATACCGATATATACTAAAAGCTATCGGTTACGTTCATAGAGACGAAATTAAACAACAAATCAGTAAAATCTTAGAGCAAGGTATAATTCGTCCATCCGAATCTGCATGGAGCTCTCCCATCTGGATAGTTCCTAAAAAAGTTGATGCTTCAGGCAAGACTAAATGGCGACTCGTAGTCGACTTTAAGAAGCTAAATGAAAAAACCATTAATGATAAATACCCAATCCTGAATTATATGCACAACCTGATTTAGCCAGTGGATTTTACCTAGTAACATCCCGAAAACAGCATTCAACGTTGAACATGGGCATTTCGAGTTCTTACGAAAGCCCATGGGCTTAAAGAACTCGCCATCTACGTTTCAGCGTGTCATGGATAACGTGCTTCGCGACCTCCAAAATACAGTTTGTCTAGTGTACTTAGATGATATTATTGTGTTCAGCACTTCTTTGCAAGAGCACATGGTAAATCTTGAGAAAGTATTTCAGAAACTACGGAAATCCAATTTTAAAATACAAATGGATAAATCCGAGTGTCTTAAATTGGAAACCGCTTATTTAGGATATATAATTAGTAAATATGTCATTAAGCCAAATCCTAGCAAAATATCAGCCATAGAGAAGTATCCATTACCCAATACCGCAAAAGAAATTAAACAGTTTTTAGGCCTTATAGGTTAGTATCGGAAGTTCATCCCAGACTTTGCTCGAATTGCTAAACCTCTGACACAATGTCTAAAAAAGGGACGAAAAATAACTCTTGACACAGACTATATTAACTGCTTCAAAAAGTGCAAGACTTTCTTGACCAACGACCCAATCCTCCAATATCCTGACTTCAACAAAGAATTCATCCTAACCACTGACGCATCCAATGTAGCGATAGGAGCCATCCTATCTCAGGGACCCATAGGATCAGACAAACCTGAATGTTACGCTTCTAGAACTCTAAATGAGAGCGAAGTGAACTACAGCACTATAGAAAGAACTCCTTGCCGCAACCAAGTACTTTAGACCCTATCTGTTTACGTACTTTTAAAGTCTTATTGATCATAAACCCTTCAGGGTAATGAATCTTAAGGAACCGAACTCGCGACTTACTAGGTGGAAATTAAAATTAAGCGAATACGATTTTTCATTACATACAAAAAGGAAAAATAACACCAATGCCGATGCGCTTTCACGGGTGGAAATACATAACGAAGAATCATGTTCTATGTTAGCTAACTCATCAGTAAAAACAGCCCCTAGCACTGGCTCGACGACTCAAATGGCCCACACAAGCCAAGAAAATCCGAACCTCGAAATTCCCATCACCGACGAACCTCTTAATAAATTCCACAGACAGCTAATATTAACAATTGTAGGCGACATAAAAAGACGAACATGTGTATCAAAAGGTTTGGTCACACCTTTTGATACACATACTCGAACAGCTGTACAGATAAGACAACCGGAAATGGAAGTAGACCTTGTCAACGCCATAAAAGAATACGTTAACCCAAAAGTCAAAACCGGTTTATTAATAACCCCCCTCTTTGCATGTATGACGTCATTCCAATCTTACAAGATAAATTTAAAAGCTCATCTATGAATCTTGTCTTAACTAAAGTTGAAGTCGAAAATGTAAAAGAATATTTATAACAAAAATAAATAATAAAGAACTACCACTAAGGTAAAACCAACTATCGCGGTATCAACGAGAGTTTCCTGACCCTTTCCAAACGATATTATTGATCTAAAATGAGAGAACACATTACGAAATATATTAATGTATGCACCATATGTGGTCAGGCTAAGTACGATAGGAAACCTATAAAACCTCAACTCAATATCGTTCCCCCCGCTACCAAACCTTTCGATATGGACATGTTCACAGTACATAATGAAAAGTATCTCACATTTATAGACGTATTCTCCTAATATGCTCAAGCGTATCATTTAAGAGACGGAACGGCATTGAGCAAGGTACCTACTACCTTCTGTAATCGCATCATGGTCTTCCTCTTACTATTGTCACCGACAATGAGACCGAATTTACGAACCAGCTATTCACTGAGTTCGTACAATTACACAAAATTAACCATCATAAAACGTTAGCCCACTGTCCTAATGACAACGGTAACATAGAGCGGTTCACTCGACTATACTGGAACATCTGCGAATCCTAAAACTACAAAGGAAAGACGAACATGCAGTAAACCTAATGCCCTATGCTATCTTAGGATACAATAGTTCTGTACACAGTTTCACTAAATGTAGGCCTTACGATATTGTCAATGGACATTTCAACCCAAGAGACCCAATCGACATCGGCTTGACAAAACATTTACTGCAGCAATACATACTAACACACCGAGAGCAAATGAAAACAGTGTATGAAATAATTAACGAACATTCTTTATCCGAACGTTCAGCATTAATAAATAATCGGAATAAATCGCGGGAACCAGAGGTTGAATACCAACCAAACTAACAAGTTTTCATTTCCAACCCCCTAGCTAACCGACAAAAATTGGCCCCACGTTACACCCATGACCATGTTCTAGCTGACTTACCAATACACATTTACACGTCTAGGAAATGCGGTCCGATAGGGAAGTCTAGACTTAAACGTGTACCTAAAACTGCCGAATTGTTTCAGTACTCTAAGATTACTGACTGTACGTACGCGTTACGCGTTTGGATCTCTTGTTGTCAGTGTAAGAATTAAGTTCGTCGAGTCTAGAATCTATTCTGTCTATGTTTATTTTTATAAATGAAGTATTAGTTTTAACGTTAGGTAAATTTGAATGTGTGGTAATGAAATATTGATAGTTATTTATAAGTCTTTTGATAGAGTTGCGAGCTAGGAATAAAGGTTCAAGATTACGATATACGATAAATTTCCAGGAATTTTCAGATATTAATATTTCACCATTGTTTTCGAAATAGAGTCCAGAATTAGAAGGAATAGGATTTATGTGGGTATCCTCATCAACAAAAGTTGTGGAGTACCTGAAAATTAAAATAAACCTAGTTAATTGTTTTGACTTCTTTTAAATTTAATTATATAATAATTCTTAGAAAATAGATAAACTTTGTATAAAATGATTAAAAAAGTAAAATTAATGTATGAGAGTTTTTATAGGATATAAAAGATTTTCAATTAAACTAGGTTTTATTAGGTGCCATTATTCGAGCCACCCTGAAATAGATTTAAAGTTAAATATTTATGAATAATTATGATCTAGTTTTAGAATAAAATGTTATGATTATTGAATGAAGTCATGCAATGGTCTTAAGCGATTCGCATGCACTATTTGTTTTTTTTTTTCAGATTTTTGTATAATATAATTTTCATTAAAACCTATACTAACAATAACATGAGGCCCGTCCCATAGGCTATTTAAGTTGTTTGGATTAGGGACTTTAAGCATAACTTTAACTTCTACGTTAAATTTGGCTATATTTTTAATATTGCTTTCGTCCCGTGATACCTTGAGTTTTTCGTTTAAATCTCGTAGGTAGACATGAGTTGTGTAGTCGTCGTTTGCTTTCAAATAATATAGAGAACGCGGTTTGTAACCAAAGAGTAATTCATGAGGTGTAAATTTTGTGGACTGATTAATTGATGTGTTATGGCACATAACGGCAAATGGCACAATTTGATCCCAATTAGATTAATTACTTTTGTGGTACATTCGGATGTGATCGCGTAATGTTGCGTGGAATCGTTCTAATGAACCGTTAGTTTGAGGATGATATGCGGTGCTAACTGTGTGGTTGGATCCTAGTAATTTCATCAATTGTTTGATCACGCTATTTAGAAATTCTGCAACCTTGATCGGAATGGAAACGTTTAGGTACACCGTAATGTTGACAGAAAATTAAAAGAGATTTGGCTATCAGAAGCTTGTTTGTCTTGAATGGGGTACGCTTGAACAAAACGAGTTAAGTCATCTTGTAATGTGAGTATATTTATTAAATTCATTATTTATGTCTGAATAAGAAACTAAGTCAATAGTACACGTTCATAAGGTTCAGTAGAAAAGAAGTAATAAACATGGGAGCTTTATATGTTTTAGGTTGAATTTTGTTTTGTTGACATATTTGGCAATTATCTATATAATTTTTAATAGTTTTGTCATTCCTTTCCAGAAATATTCAGATCATTTTGTGTGTTGTTTCGATAATGCCACTATGTCCTGAATAGAATAGAATAGAATAGAATATCGTTTATTTCTTAGTATATGGTAATTACAGATGTTGAAATTATAGAATGATTCACATATACTACCGTATTCGGTGTAGAAATATTACAATTAGAATAATATTTAACACTTTATAGTACTTATTTAAACAAATTTATACATTTATAACATTATATAGGAATTATCAATTGTAAATATATATTATTATTATTATTAATACAATATTGTTATCTATTTATGTATAATTTATAAATTTATAATCTATGAAATCGTTAACAGAATAAAAACACATATCCAAAAGCCAAGAAAATATTGCACGTTTAAATTTATTTATAGGCAACTGTCTGATCTGTGGTGGCAGCTTATTAAAGATTGTTATTGCCATGCAGTGGGCATTACGACTATACAAATAAAGTCTTTGGGATGGTGCCACCAATTGGTTTGGTTTCTGTCTTGGATCCTCTTGGAAACACGTTCATTTATTGGAAATAGATAGGAATATTCTTAACGAACAAACATATTTCAAAAATCTAGAGACAGGGCAGTGGAAGTATCTTTAATTTTTGAAATAATGGCTTACAATGATCTAAATAATTAGCGCCACACATGGATCTAATACATTTTTGTACTTTAAACGCCCTGCCTATATTCACTGAATTACCCATATAACTAATCCATAGCGAAGTACTGAAGAGACGTACCCATGATATGCACTGAGGACTGTTTCTTTACTGGCTGTGAGTCTTAGTTTGCGAAGAGCAAATACAAATTTATCGAGTTTACTACACACTTTATCTACATGTTCTTTCCAGTTCAATTTACCATCAATAATTATACCTAAAAATAATGTAGATTGTACTGGTTGCAAAACAGTATTATTATATTGTATTTTAACAGGTGGCACTTTGAATTTAGAGTTTGGTACTGTATTAATTTAGTTTTATTTAAATTTACATGTAGATTATTCTCTTGTAGCCATTGCACTGCATTTTGTAACTCATTATTAGTTTCAAATTCAGATTATTTTGTTTAAACAGCTTATGGTTAGTGTAGTGTCGTCAGCAAACAATGTGCATTTATGTTTTAGGTTACTACAGAGATCATTAATATAAATAATGAATAAAAATGGCCCTAGAATGCTGCCCTGCGGCACACCACAACTATTAGGTTTAAGTTCAGATTCATATGTAACTTTCGAATTATTTTCTATTTTGAGAGTAATGTTCTTTGCTGGCGATTCGACAGATAGCTTTTAAACCAATCATGTGACTTTCCTCTAATTCCATACCTCTCAAGTTTGAAAAGTAATCGTTTATGCGAGACAAAGTCAAATGCTTTGCTCATATCTAGAAATATTGATATTGTCGACATTTTGTTATTAAGTGCTTCAGACCAGCTTAACTAAATTAAAGTGCTTAGTGCAGTGGAGCTACTTTTTCTAAATCCAAATTGATTGTCAACAAGAATATTATTCTTATTAATATAATTACTAATTTTATCATGCATTACTTTTTCAAAAATTTTTGCCATTATTGGTATTAATGTGATAGGCCTATAATTATCAATGTTTGTACGATCACCTTTTTTAAATAGAGGTCTAATTACGGATATTTTTAGTCTAGTAGGAAATATTCCTTGTTCTAACGACAAATTAATTATGTAACTCAGAGGAATTGCTATATGTTTAGCACTTAATTTAATTATTCTTGTTGTGAGTTCGTCATAACCGGTAGCGTGTGTATCATTCAAAGAGTTAATAATTTTCATAATGTCAGTGTCGGTTACTGGGTTAAAAACAAGCTATCTCTTTGAGCGGAATATTAATGTTATTCAAGTCATTATTCAATTCATCAAAATTATCTTTATGAGTAAGTTCAATAAAATAGTTGTTAATAAGGTTACATATATCATTAGGGTTATTAATAGTTTTATCTTGGTAAACTAAGTTTTCAATATTACTTTTATCAACAGAACTATCAAAATTATGTTTTATAATAGACCATGTCGCTTACATTTATTTTAGAGTTAAAAATATATTTATCATTATTTATTCGTTGAGATTTTGATATACATTTCTTTAATATTTTAGAATATATAAGATAATTTTTCTTGTGAAAGTTTTTGCTTATAGCATCATGTATATATTTATAATATAATGTTCTTTTTTTAATGCACGATAATTTTAATCCCTTACTTATCCATTTATTTTTTACAGGTTTATTGCCTTTCTTAACACGTATTACGGGAAAACACAATTTGAAAAAGAGTATAAAGGTCATGAAAAACGTTAAACGACTTGTTGCAGCATGTTTCTCTGTATACTTCATCAAAGCTTAAAGCTGTTATGCATTCTAGAAATTTATTAATGTTATTTTCATTGAAATCTCTCAGTCTCATACCAATATTTTATTGATTTAACATTATTGTTATTTTTGGAAGATAGAAAATTAATGATTGACCTGTATCATGGTCCGAGAGAGCTAAGTTATGTATATTAGTATTCACATTATTGGTTGAAATATTACTGACTATTTGGTCAATACTAGATTTTTTTCTAGTAGGTAAGTTTATGTGAGTTAGCAAATTAAAGTTCTTGAGGACTGATATTAATTCCTTTTTCTGCGTATTCTCTTTGAGAACGTCTATGTTCCAATCTCCGCATATAACGATATGTTTTTTACTATTAAGAGTTAATTTGAATAATACAAGTTCTAGATTTTTAAAAAAAATAGATGTGTCGGAATCTGGTGTTCTATAAATACAAATTACACAAAGATTATAACTCGGCACTTCTATACCGCAACATTCAAAACAATATGTTGTCGCAAAATCATTAATTACCGACAACGGAGTAAAATATATACCTTTTTTTACTAGTATACATGTCCCACCCCGTTTTTTATCCTGTCTTGAGAAATTAGCAGCTAAATTGTAATTTTCTAAATGTAGGTTGCCTTCATGACCAGATTTTAAAAAGGTTTCGCTAAAGCAAATAAAGTCTATATCTCCAATATGCTTCCTCAAATCGGTCATTACTATTTCAAAAAGCTCTATTTTGTTTAATATGCCTGCTATATTCTGGTGAAATAATATAAATTGTTGTATGTTATCAAGAGATGTCTTACTAGATGGACCGAAAAAAGCTGTTTTGTTTGACACTGTCAGTCGTTATTAATGTTGGCGAATTGAAATCAGTTTCTAAGTCAACAAGAATACGCTTAAAGATACTTACAAATATACATTTTATACCTAATCTGTTAATTTTACCTGTTTTATTCGACAACATTTCATAAGTTAAGTCGTAGTTAGTATCAAAGAAATATGCATATTTATAATTTTCAATGTCCATATAAAGTAAATTTTAAACATTTCTACTGTAATTATATATAGGGCCCTAGTACATATGTGGGGTACATAAAATTATATTTGTGTTATTTATTTCTATTAGCGTTTCTCTAATTAATCTGACTAATTCAATTGAATCCACATTCTTTTAAAGTCACTTTCACCAATCATAATTATACAATAATCTTCTTCATCAAAATTATAGATCTTGTTCTTGATGTCTGACATGAGTTCTTTCAAACTACTGTTACGTTTCATAAATTGACAGTAGTTAAATTTTTCTTCAAATGTGCGCTCTATAATACTTAGTGTGCCGTTGTAGTTGCAGCCATTTAGAATACATAATTTTCTCTTCTTTATACTATCCTTTCCTTCTCTAATTTGCTTTCTTGTTTCTTAACGGGATATTTTGTTATGGTTATTTCACTTTGAATAGTAGAATTCTTAGTTGACTTCTCACTTGACTGTGAATGTGTACCTTGTTTTTGTTTTCTTTTAATAGGTGTAGTATTTTGTATTTGTTTATTAAATGATTGGTTGCAGGTGTTATTTGTTAAGAACAATTTTTTTCATTAACTCTTCATTGATATGTTTAAGATTACTGTTTTCTGTGGAAAGGCACTCAATCTCCTGACGAGCATTATTTAATTCGGACAAAAGTTCTTTAATTCGTCCTTTCAGTTAGACACTAATTCATCGCTATTTTCGATCAATACGTTTTATTCGGTAAACTACTTGTGCTGTCATCAAGTGTTTCGTTTAGTTCATAACTGTTATCATATTTTGTATTTGAATCCGACAGAGTCTGTGCACGGCGGAAAGTAATATTTTGCAGAAAATCCATTTTGTCGAGTTTATAATTTATAGTTTTATTATATGTTTGTTTTGTTTATAGTATTTAGAATTCAAATTGAAACTTAAAACATTCACAAAAGTCAATGATGAATGACAAATGATAGGGATCATCATGAAAGGTTTTCAGGATTGATGCTATCTCTTCTGGAGCTGGAGTTTTAACTTTATTTTCACACATGGTGATTTTGCATTCGTAAATGCCTGCTAAATAAGCTGTGATGTGTAAACTGTTCATTTCTTTAAGTTTACAAGTGGGGTCGTTTTTAGATTTGGAATGTAGTGATTTTAATTTATGGTTGTGTAGGCAAGCGAGTAATATTTTAAAATAGCTTTCATAATCCCAAGGATCAGTGACTGGTCTCGAATAGCCAAATATAATATTTTGTTTTTATCCGAACTAATAAATCGGTTTCGTAAAG
>JAGSMP010002493.1:0-23402 GCA_029286625.1 Parnassius orleans | reverse complement strand
GTTTTTGTTTTCTTTTAATAGGTGTAGTATTTTGTATTTGTTTATTAAATGATTGGTTGCAGGTGTTATTTGTTAAGAACAATTTTTTTCATTAACTCTTCATTGATATGTTTAAGATTACTGTTTTCTGTGGAAAGGCACTCAATCTCCTGACGAGCATTATTTAATTCGGACAAAAGTTCTTTAATTCGTCCTTTCAGTTAGACACTAATTCATCGCTATTTTCGATCAATACGTTTTATTCGGTAAACTACTTGTGCTGTCATCAAGTGTTTCGTTTAGTTCATAACTGTTATCATATTTTGTATTTGAATCCGACAGAGTCTGTGCACGGCGGAAAGTAATATTTTGCAGAAAATCCATTTTGTCGAGTTTATAATTTATAGTTTTATTATATGTTTGTTTTGTTTATAGTATTTAGAATTCAAATTGAAACTTAAAACATTCACAAAAGTCAATGATGAATGACAAATGATAGGGATCATCATGAAAGGTTTTCAGGATTGATGCTATCTCTTCTGGAGCTGGAGTTTTAACTTTATTTTCACACATGGTGATTTTGCATTCGTAAATGCCTGCTAAATAAGCTGTGATGTGTAAACTGTTCATTTCTTTAAGTTTACAAGTGGGGTCGTTTTTAGATTTGGAATGTAGTGATTTTAATTTATGGTTGTGTAGGCAAGCGAGTAATATTTTAAAATAGCTTTCATAATCCCAAGGATCAGTGACTGGTCTCGAATAGCCAAATATAATATTTTGTTTTTATCCGAACTAATAAATCGGTTTCGTAAAGTGTTTTGGTTTATTTACTCTTGATAGGTAGTTATTTGTTTTATTTCAGATTATTTTAGCTGACTTACACCATACACCATACCTTAGCAGCACATTCTTTAGATGTCATTACTATTGATGATTTTCTTTTTAATTCTTGTCTAGTCGAATCTTTTGGCCCTTTTTTGTCCAGTTGTTCGTCTGGATACCACCCTCATTACTATTCCTGCACAGCAAGTTTTACGCTTTGGTTCTGTTCTTTCCTGGTCAAGATGATTTAGTCGTCTGTAGCCAATGGCTTGCTTAGGGGAAGGTGTCACGAGCACGAGCGGTCGCCCGGGGCGTCAGTGTCAAAGGTCCGCTACGAGCGACACTTATTATATATTTATGAGGTTTTTTATTGAATAAGGGTGACAAACGAGCACACAGTTCACCTGATAGTAAGTGAATGCTGAGGCCTATAGATATTTACTTCTATTCTACATTAAGAATTCAAATTATAGAGTCGTTGTCACTCCTGAGAACTACAGTAAACAAGGTCTCAGGTTTTCTACACTCACAATACGAAACACATCAGTATTAAGCTGCTATTTTACCATTCTCTTTTTTGTGAGGACATGATCCTTCCTCTCTTTCGTACTATAACCATAATAAAGCTGCAGCGTGGCATTATCGTGGCTTCAAGGGCTTTGAAGCACCCATAGTTACGCCAGCACTAAATTGCTTGACGATATAATGCAGTTATACTATAGCTAGCCTGCGCTACAATCTAGGAATTCATAAGAAATTACTATTATGTACATTGGATTACTAACCAGGTGGATTTATAGACAGATACTGACTTATTTAGTAAAGAGAGCGATATTATTCGCTCGGGGCGTCCGGATAGTTAATGCCGGTTCTAATGCAGCCACAATACAGCTATATCATGGCTTTTAGTGACAATTCAACAATGGAGTTCAGATGACAACTATTTTTATTAATAAAGGCGGTCTCCTAACATACAATGTTTTAAGACTACCTAAAATACTTCCACGTTTAAATCGTCTTTTGGAATTTAAAATTACGGAATAAAAATTTATAACATGCCGCCGGGGTTCTATCAGTATACCCAGGACTTGGACGAGCTGATTGAGGAAAGCAAAACTTCACAGAGATAAAAGTAAGTCAAATTTATTTATTTCTTCATAAGATTTAATTATGGACAAAGTAGCGTAAGATTAGAGTATGTTCTTTAAGCAAATAACAAGTCTATCTAGTAGTGTTAGTGTCGGTAAAGGTATCGGTAAACAAAATTTTGTTTTACGTGGTAGAGCCATGCTGTAGCTATATTAGTGGTAGAGTTGTAGCTCGGCTCGACCGGGGAAGGACAACGCTCTCACAGAATACCAGCGTAAAATAGCAGCTGAACGCTGCTGTGGAAACGAGGCATTCCATCTTAGTCCTCACGGGTGACAACACATCTGCATTTCGATTGGTAATCGAGGATAGATGTAGATGTCTATAGGCCACAACAACCATTTACCATCAGATGGACTGTGTGCTCGTTTGTAACCCTTATCCTATAAAAAAACTGCTGCTTATGTGGTCTCGGGTTTGAAATTCTCAATAACAGTTCGGAGTCAGAAAGTTGGTGTTATTTCATCCCCGTGACTCGGAAAGTATTTACGTGCTTTCGAGGCACAGAGGTTCTGCGTCTGATCTTTCTCCGGTCTTGTTGGATTGCCACACCATCGGATTGTGATGAAACAGAGTGATGAAAACCTGTGCTTGCACATATACTTGTGCACTATAAATATTATTTTGCGCACATGTTTTGTCTTCGTTGAAACTAACCATAGAAATTCGGTCTAGAGAACATTATATATTTTTATATTTACAATATTTGTTTGTAAGTCAAGGTCTTCACGTCGTCTCTAGTCTAATATAGTTGTCGTGGGTGTCGTGATGATTTAAAATCTAAATATTACAAAAAATTCGTCATAACTGTTTACTTATATGCCCGATATAATTTTTGTTCATATAAATAATATTTGGAAATTCGTTGTGTGGGCAAATAATGTGGGTAGAAGTGTACAGAAATAGAATTTTGGATTAGTTGTCAGCCGGTGCGTCTGTTGGTAACTTTTTTTTTTAAAAACGTTAGGATACGTCACACTAGGGTTTTCTCCGGTATCGTGGAGGCAGTTTACAAACATAAATTGCACGAGGACAAACATCCAGACCCGGAACAATTATTTGTAGGCCATACAAATACTTGTTCCGTGCGGGATTCGAACCCGCGGCCCCCAGCGCAATAACTCATTGCTAAGCTACTGCGCTACGGAGCCGTCAAAAACTTCTGAACTACTTGACCGATTAAGATCATATTCATAGATTATATAAATTTGTTTTGTCGTGACAATACTTCATATCTATGTTAGGATCCGATAGATAAGGCATTAGTAAAATTCTTAACAAATTCTATATTTATGGACCGAATTGATTCATATTCACAACATACATTAGTTTAGTGCCAAAAACGAAAGTCACAAAATCTGATAAAATATTTTTTTATTTAAACTGTAAAATTATCGTTAACGTTTTAACGTAGTAGAGCCATGCTGCAGCTATATTAGTAGTATAGTTGTAGCACGAATTGGTCGGCTCGACTGGGGAAGGACCACGCTCTCACAGAATACCAGCGTAAAATAGCAGCTGAAGACTGCTGTGTTTCGTATGGTGAGTGTAGAGAACCGGAGACCCTTTTTACTGGAAAAGAGGCATTTCATCTTAGTCCTCACGGGTGACAACGCATCTGCATTTTGATTCGCAAACGAGGATATATGTAGATGTCTATGGGCCACAGCAACCACTTACCATCAGGTCGACTGTGTGCTCGTTTGTCACCCTATCCTAAAAAAATACCGGAGTGTAACTCATCGCGCCATCTAGGGTATAGGATAAAATAACGTCTACCGGGCAGCTAGTTGTAATATAATTAAGAATATATAATTGCATGGCATATATATATATGCCATGCAATATATAATTGCATGGCATATATATATATGCCATGCAATATATATAATATATATAAAGCGTGCCGATTTTGGCAGTCTTCGTAAGGGCTACGCCCGGCATTGTTTTTTGGACTGATGAAACAGTAAAAACTCCCGAGTTCGTTTAAAAAAAAAGTTACTTATGGTAGGGCTATTTTTCTGTCTAGGAGTTTGACTGGGTAGTCAGCAGCCTCTTACTTATTTCTGCTACCAACTAACAGTGTTTGCACTTCTGTGTTCCGATGTGAAGCTAGTATATTTACAGACTGTGAGGTATTTCATCTCAGAGTTTCTTTATAGTTTGCAGCGCAGTTGTAATTTTCTTTGTTTGAAGTTGGTTGCAGATGTCCATGGGTTGTAGAAGTCACTTACCATCATGTGGATTGTAAGTTCGTTTGTCCACTTCTGTTTTTTTTTATAAAATAAAGTAAAGGCTTTAGAAGGTCATTGCAAGTGTGGATTAATGCTATTTCATGCTAATAAGAAAGCTGCTGTCTTCAGAAATTTTTCATATTTTTCACTAGCTGGTACCCAGCGCGTTCCAACCGCAGAAGAAATAATTATATAAATATCGTTTTAAATATGGAAGAGTTATATTGTTTAATTAGGTATGATAATACAATCATTGAAATTGTATGATCTATTAATGTCAAATAAATTATCTGTACGATACTCGCGCCACCTAGTATAAGTTAATTGTACTATGGCTATAACCAAGTGCAAGCAATAAGTTGACAAAGTTTTATCGCAATCTGCTGAACGGCATGGCAGCACATAAAATACGAACAAACAAATATTAATTTTTATATATTACATTACAGGGAAATGTATATTATATGTATGTATTTAAGTAATAATAAGTACTTGTTAAGTACACAATGTTTGAATATAATTCTGTTTGACGTTCATGTGTACGTATATTATATACGTACTATAAGTAAGTAATGTAAG
Source organism: Parnassius orleans (assembly GCA_029286625.1). NCBI lineage: Eukaryota > Metazoa > Arthropoda > Insecta > Lepidoptera > Papilionidae > Parnassius > Parnassius orleans. Next base: position 18,639 of record JAGSMP010002493.1, on the reverse strand, counting down.
TTTTTTCATTTTTGTATTTTGTTGCAGTGCATCTATGTTTATCTCTGCTTAGCTTTATAGTTGCATAAAAATTTAAATAAACAAACAAAAGTAAAAGTAGTACAATAAGTAAATTTGGCGGCTAGAATTTGTTCAAACAATTCCCCCCCGAACGGGTTCCCGCCCGGGGGGGGCGGGTTCTTAGTAGCCGTGGCTTGGTCACCCGCGGTGAACAAAGGGGAACCCCTTCGCTGGCCCGTGGTGGTGGCGGGCCAGATGGCCACTCCGAGTGGGCAGGCCACTTCGGATGTGTCGGTGGGCTGCGGCGAGAGGTGTCTCTTCCCCGCTGCAGCAGAGGTGGAGCGCGGAGGAAGAGGTGTTGGTATTGCGAGGCGTCGCTCTCCCCACCCTCCGCAGCCGAATCTTGGTTGGTGGCGGAGCCATAGACCAGATCCGCCACTGGGGTCAGGAAGGCTGGTGCTTCTGGTACTAGTTTTTCTTAGTAGTACTTGGTTTTCTTGGTCCGTTGCGCATGTGAAGTTGGAGGCCGCGGAGGAGGGAGCGTCATGTGTTCTGGTGCGCCTTACCTGAGAAGGAGATGGAGGTAGTCCTCTCTGAGAGCCGCCATGGTGTGGCCAGCGCTGGTGGGGCCGCGGATGTGTGCAAAGCGTTCCGTGGCCCTGCCAATATGCGACGGGTGGAACACCATGGGGTTTTAGTCGGTGCAGTCCGACATAACCCGTCCTTGCCCCCGCGAGTATACATAGGCATTTCCCATTTAAAAAAGGTGCCGCTAGATAAAGATAGTAATAATCTCAACAAAAATACCGTTGTCTCTATAAATTATTCATGGAAAATCCTGAAAAGATAACAAAACCAGGTCACAGACTAATCAATTGATAACAACACTAACTGTGAACGTACAGATTTCACCGAAACTACGATAACATCGCGATATTGTCGACGCACATTTCTAGATCTACCAATCACTAAATATTCTGTGGTTCTATACCTGACGAACACCCACGCTGACATATCCCGCTCCTGATTTCACCCGCCATCGAGCAATTCTGTTGCTTATTCCAACACTTGTAAAATTATAATTGTATGGTATGTTACAGTCTTGAAAACAGTTGCTTTCGAGCGTTGTATTTCCATTAATACTCGAACGGTAATGACAGACTCCAATTAACAGAGAGCTGTGACAGACGGCCAATTCACACTACGCCCACTCGACACTGAAAATCAAATGAGGTTGCCATGAATGAAGGAAGACATGTGTTAAAGATAAAACGACACTAAATTTTTTAACCGACTTAAAAAAAGAGGAGGTACTCAATTCTACTGTATTTTTTTATTTTTTTTTATGCGTGTTACTTAATAACTTATTTCTAGATGAACTGATTTTTATGATTCTTTTTTATTTGAAAGCCCGTGCTCCTCATGTCGTCATATAAATTTGATCATGATCTGACCAGTAGTTTAAGAGTTATCCTTAATAATGTGTATTTAATTGACTTCGACTTCATTTATGATGTTCTCATTTACTTTATATTGAATCCGGTTGTACAAAACTTTTTAATTTTACCACTTGTTGTTAAGTTTTTTCTCGTTCCTGACTAAATTTGTTAAAGAAAATAAAAACAGCAGACAAAGGTTCCACAGAACTGCAGAAGCTTCTGCTCTTTTTTGTTAAATTCATAAGTAGGATTAATATTAATGTGGCGGCGCTGTCGCCGCGCCACAAGCGAAATACATCGAAGCCTAAATCGCGCTATCAAAGTTCCGAATTAAACTACTTTTACGGATTATATCGCGTTTAATTAACTTATTTTATTAATTCCCGACGTTTCGGGTGCTTTACAGCACCCATGGTCACGGGTGACAAAAGACATCTTCCGGCAGGTACGCACCGTGTGCGGCCTGTCGCGAGTGAGGGTCGAGCCCCCACATAGGCACGGTTATACGACCAGTAATGACATACGCAGCCCCAATTTTAGCTCATGCAAAACCTAAAACCCTGTACAAACTCCAAGTTGTACAAAACTATTTCTGTCGTCGGGCTACGAACGCACCCTGGTACGTCCGTAACGCCGACCTCCACCGGGACTTTGAGCTCCCCACAATACAACAGTTCCTAAATACACTCTCTGAGAACTTCTTCAAAGCCTCAGAATCTCACTCTAATCACCTTATTCGTGAGGCAGCTTCCTATGCAGCGCCACTTCCCTCTCGCTATCGAGTCCGCAGACCGATAAACCCCCCCAACCAGCTTTCGGCCGACCTGGACTGCCTCTTGGCGGCTCAGGCCAAGCCATCTTCCAATGTATAGCACGCCCTAATTGGGCGAAACTCTCAGCGGCTAATCGCCGCCTGCGCCCCCTTTCCCTTAAGGGGGTCGCATCAAATCTCGGTAGAAAGGCCACTATGGCTAATACCGCTCCCAAGGTGGTGTTTAGTGGGTAGGCATTTAGGTTTTTAGGTTAGGCGCAGTGAGTCCCACATAACCACGCAGCCGGCTGCGTGGTATGCTTAGAGCATTCACCACCTCCCTCCCCCGCTTCCGGAGGGTGCCTTTGCATTGGGCGCAAAAAAAAAAAACTACCACTCGGAGCGTTGGCTGCTCCCCGGGCCGATCACCTTGCCCGGAGGGAGATCTCCCCTTTTCCTTCCACCCGCCACATTAACAAGCTTAAAGGTTAAAAAAAATAGTAACTAAAAAACCCAACTGCGTAAAAAAGTTTACTGAAAAATACCCTGTCACTTCCACAATTAAGAAAAATCTAACTACATATAATATGTTAAAATCCATCAAGCCGTTTAGGCGTGCCAAAGGTGATTCACGAACACAGAAAGTGATACACGAATCAGAGTCCCGTCTACTTTTTTATGGATTAAGGGTGACAAACGAGCACACAGTCCACCTGATAGCAAGTGGATGCTGTGGCCCATAAACATCTACATCTATCCTCTATTAAGAACCAAGATGCAGATGCGCTGCCACCCCTAAGGTGGAATGACAAACCAGTAAAATAGGTCTTCCATTCTCTAAACTCACCATACGAAACGCGAATTAAGCCACTATTTTACGTTGGTATTCTGTGAGAGCGTAGTCCTTCACCGTTCAAGCCAACCCGTTCGTGTTTCAACCATAACATATATGCAGCGTGGCTCTACCATGAATAAAAACAAAACTTGTCTGTAAACATTAAAATACAGCGAGATTAGTCGGTTATAAGATAAACGCTCGCTGGAAATTTCACAGTCCACGAGCAACTCGGGTTCGATCCTCGCTGGCACCTGAAGTATAGCCCACGCGACATTATCTCTATATATAAAAATCAATTGCTGTCCGTTATTCTCGCTAAAACTCGAAAACGGCTCGAACAAATTGGATCAATTTTTTTTGTGTGCATTTGAATGGGTTTAGATTAGGTTTTGGTTTAGATTGACAATTGGACCCGGTAGTTGGCGCTGTTGTCGAGATCCAGATATCACCCGTGCGAAGCCGGGGCGGATAACTAGTATTATATATTAATGTTAATTAGGGGAGCGAATAAATAGTTTTATTTAAGACCACAAAAGATATATAATGAGGAGACGTCTCCTCATTGCATATCCTGGTCGCCACGCAATGTAATGATAGGATTAGAGAGAAGACGTGTTGCTGGTGCTAGGTCTTTAATAAGACTATTCGCTTACGCTACAATTGACATAAATATATAATATTAAGATGTGTGGGCTACTCAACATACAAATAAAATCGTTAGTTGCAATTTTAAGTGTTAATTGGCCACGTCCTCGGCGGTGAAGTAAAACACGTCGCGAGGAAAGCTGCACGGCCGGAAAATAAACTTTTCCTAGGATAAGTAAAGTCCGTCAACAATTGTTGAAGCAACGCGGCAGTCTAATCATTGTTCAATAGTCCTCTCAGAAATGAAAGGAGGCCTGTGCCCAGCTATGGCTATATATATATAACTTTAATAATAAGCAGAAAATAATCTGCCATGTTGCAACACAAATGATGATATTAACCTACCAGCATAGATGGAAAGACTGCGATAAAACGTCCCACAATCAGACAATCCTCTTCAAATTTTTTCTTGCCTGAAAGTTAATAAGCAGGAAAGAACCACGCTTCTTCTGTGGGAGATGGCAGATTTCACCTATATCGTCAAAACATTCATTAATATCTTACATAACTTTAACACATATCATATAACGATGGCGTGCATGGGCAGATTTAGATAATCCCCTACCCCATCTCATTCCGTGTGTGTTGAAAGAGTCGACAAGAGGAAACTGAAATAGAAGATAGGCAGCAGTATCTTCATAATAACAAATCAATAATGATAATATTAATACATATAATATAGATACTCTTGAACTCGTGTGAGACAATAAATACGATTAAATGTTTTCGCCAATATATTATTCTTCTTTATGGGCCCGTAAAAGCCCACTGCTGGACGTCACGCTTGGCAGGGGAATTGTCCACACTACATTAGTACCATGTCTCTGACACTACATCATAGGCTACATCCATCGTATTGTATATTATAATCGATTCCAGTTGAAAAAAAATAAATAAAAGTAATCGATGTTAAGACAAATGTAAACGTCAGATATATAGATAGAATTTCTTTTATAATTAAAAAGCTTTTAATATTTTATAGGCGCCACTTTCTCTTTAGTCATTTCGATGTAATGACGTCGCTATGGGATGGTTTTGAAATTAATATTTATATGCGTTATTAATGTTTTGATTAAAACTTTGTTTGTTTTCGGTGATTGGATCCGGTGAAAGGGTTTACACTAACGAGCGATATTGGCCTCAGGGCCAACGTTTAAACAAACACTCGTTTTTATATAGAATATGGGTGACAAACGAGCACGTGATGGTAGATGCATGCTGTGGAGACACTTGCATCTACCCTCGGTTAAGAAAAATTCTATAACAAAAATCAAAATTAGATAGAATGTCTATATAAAAAGTGTAGCCGGTTCTCTACACTTACTTTACGAACACATTTGTACCGTATAATACAGCTGCAGCGTGACTCTACCACGTTAACGTATTTTCCCTCGTGGTTTAAATTATTCTACTTTCTCATCAGTCTATTGCTGGATAGAGGCATTAAAATAAATAAAGGTATTTTTCATTTTCATTTTATTTTATTTATAAATTATCACTGAAAAGATAATATTTTATAATCACAGGAAACTCCCTATCCTAAAGTAAGTGGAGTTACAATCTAAGGACCCTGGCATGTCATTTTGCTGTATACTTTGTCACATAACCTAATTTACATAAATATAATATGTGATAAATATTTTACATAAGTATGAACTTTTTAATTATATTAAAAACAACACATTAACACTAACGCCTATCACCCGGAGGGGTTGGTTTATAATAGGCTATTACACCCATTTTCAAAAAGTATTTTAATGAATCCTAGACTGATAATGAACCACTATAATTTTATATAATTTTTTTAAAACCGAATAGTGCCATAAAAATTACTTTAAATCTATCGTTTTAAATTTTCGCGTGAAAACGATAGCCGCCATGCTGTTCAATTCGTGACGTCACTGTCCTAGAATTTTGCCTATTTTGCAAAGGAATAAGATACTTTTGGATGTTTAATAATGAGTTATCATCTATATCATTGTTGTGTTGTGCCTGAATGCAAAAATACGAGCATATGAACGCCGGGGAAGTTATGGATTCAAGTGCCAACTGATTTAAATATGAGAAATACTTGGTTAAAACTGGCAAGAAGAGACCCGAAGGCATTGTCAACAAAATCTAAACTATACTTCTGTGAACTGTGAACACTTTGATGTAAGTATGACTTATATTTAACTATCGTTTATTAAACAAAACAAAACATCATGTCTTGATAGGTGCAAGACCTATTGCAAGTCAAATTTTGTAATAGATTAGGTGTAATTGTGTTCTGTGGATTGGGTTAATCGCTCGTCTGTCCTGCCCTTTGTGGGCCATTTTGACAGCCCTTGCAAGTGCAGTGCATTGTTTTACTTAATTCGTGTTTTCTTCTATTACATGGGAATAATGACATGGTTTGTACAAAAAAATATAACAAAAAGTTTTCTCACCTAAGCTTATATTATAATATCTATAACATTAGTGCTAAAAGCGAAGTAATAAACTCGCTTTGATTTCAAATGTCATAAAGACTATTGCATGTTTTAGCTGGAAAATTACACACAATATAAGATTATGGGCTCTGTTAAACGAATTCAAATTAATAGAATAAAGATTAGTACTTTCTGCTTTTACGAATCCGTCTTCCATGATGCCTTTTCAATAAAATTCGGAATAAAACTCAACAATCGTAATGATAACTTGAAAATTTTTGAAATAACACAGCACATTAGCTAGTTCTCTTCACCAGTGATGTCACGACGGTATCTAATATGGCGGACAGCGTTTTGCAGATTTGAGGCACATATAAAAAAAATATTCTTAAAATTTAAATATAAAATTTATAATGCATTTTTATAAATAGAAATCAATATATATCGTTTACTTTTTACAAAATCTATCATAAATATATATTTTTTGATTTTTTTTACATGGTGTAAAATACCCTATTATATTTTTATTAAACAATACTGACTGGCCAGGCAGACGTTGTTCTGCCGTTTTTGATGACACTTTGTCTCATTAAAAAATCCTTAAATTCGCAATAAAAATATTGAGGGTCCACTTATAGGATAAAACCTATCCTATTTCAAGTTGACGAAACTGCACACAGTGTGCAAAATTTCATTGAAATCAGTTCAGTCGTTTAGGAATTCAACGCTACAAACGATGACACGTAATTTTTATATACACAGGTTATTTTTCAAAGAGTAGCCAAATTTTAAACTTAAATTCAAATAAATAAATAATGATATACCGTTACTGCAGTTTCTGAAAATGAGTAAATAAGGCTACGTCGATAATATTTAAGTTTCTATTCTTATCATTGCGTCTCCAGTGACAAAGATTGATAAAATATGACCATCGACTCAGAGATCAAACACCAAAAGCCGAAGACTTTAAAACCTTAAAAGGCAGTTCTAGTTGGCACAGTTTTCTGCTAGGCGTCATATCGTCCCATTTACAGTTAATAAATTGTGACTGGAAACTTATCATGTAATGTTAAATTAATAAATCGCTGCTCTTGTAATTACATTGTAATATTTGCTTAAGGAAACTTATTGCATATGTTGGTACTGAATAAATTTATTCTTGTATTTGATAAGTGGTTTATGTATTTTGAAACGAGTTTGCAATTTAAATTGGATTACCTTGTATAAAAATTAATTGACGGATTTTATGGCGTTTAATTTAAACCTATTTTGTATCTATTTCAAATTTCTGATGTTTCGGTGTTTACGGCACCCATGGTCACGGGGGCTTGAAGTGCTTTAAATCTGATGTCATAGTTAATCTGGGTCATCTTCAGCTGTTGGATATAATTTGGGTCCTATTTTGGGTCAATGGTCGATTACCCAAGCTGCTGCCATCATCTCTTTCATTTCTTCTGTCATCTCTTATGAAACATACGAGATGAGGATTCCTTTGGTGTTATGATGGATTTTGTGGCTGGTGATAATCAAGAAGAAAACAAGCTTGAATTTATTTAAAATCAATTTAAGAATTTTCTAAAACTCAGCGATTCGCCCCGAAGAGCCGTGGTAACTCAGATGGTTAGCGCTCGCTGTAAATTTCACAGTACGCGAGTAACCCGGTTTGATCCCCGCCGGCACCAATAAGGTGAAGGAAAACATCGAGGAAACCTGCATGTCTGAGATATAAGAAAATATATTTCGTAGACATGTGAAATTCCAACACGCATTGGGGCAGCGCGGCGGATCTTCCTTTGTCCTAAAACCTCTCAGAAATTAGAGGAGCCCTGCCCCGCAGGACGTGTATAGGCTGTAACTTTTAGCGATTCGGCCCGGCAGACTGGCCCGTATACGAGACGTGGTAGTAATATAAAAATATACATTATATTTTCTATATTATTATACAAAACAATTTTGTATCTGTTAAAGACTGGGTGAACTGACAATCTCTTGCAATCTTTGTAACATATCTTTGGATACAAACAACCAGTGTTACCACTCGAAGCTCGTCCGTCTGTCTGTAACCAATAATTGTTTGATGGACTTTTCGATAGTTTACAGCTCGGTACCGCTGCATTAAAGGTCTTAATCTAGCAAGTTCTATGGGTTGAACGCTATTTCTGAAAGGCGGAATAACTAATTAGTGAATAAGGGATTGCTAACCACCTTCGCCCACGCACGATTGCACATGTACGTAAAGAATACATGATGCTTAAATTATAGACTGCTTCTGTCTGCCGTTCAAAAGTTTATCTGCCTTATGTGCAAATATCCAAACGCTACTTATTTAAGATGCCGTTAAGTCTCGTGCTGTCCCTATTACTTTAAGCACAAGACTTAACGGCAACACGTTATTAACGTGGTAGAGCCATGCTGCAGCTATATTAGTAGTATAGTTGTAGCACGAATGGTCGGCTCGATGCTCTCACAGAATACCAGCATAAAATACCAGTTTAACGCTGCTGTGTTTCGTATGGTGAGTGTAGAACCGGAGACCCTTTTTACTGGAAAGAGGCATTCCATCTAAGTTATCACGGGTGACAACGCATCTGCATTTTTGATTCGCAAAGGAGGATAGATGTAGATGTCTATGGGCCACAGCAACCACTTACCATCAGGTGGACTGTGTGCTCGTTTGTCACCCTATACTATATAAAAAGTCAAAGTGACTGTGACACCACGAGACTTAACGACATCTTAAAATTGCTACTCAATTTTTTGAGTATTTGGCCATTAATTAATTATTGTTTCTAGGTTCTGTCACTTTTCTTTTTTAAATTCATTATCTTCATCATCAGTCTGCGCAATCCACTATTGATTGTAAAGGCTTGCCATGACCCGGTCTGGCTTCACATCCAGTTGCCAACAGCTACTTTGCGCAGACCGTCACGCAATATAAAAGGGACACGTTATGTTTGCCTAAATGCGGTCATCTCCTGCTTTTACTTTCTAGCGTGGAACTTACACCAGACGTAACCAGCCCATTGTCATTTAAATTTACAAAGAGTAAACTGTTTATTTTGTTGTTTATCACTATCTTCTTTAAATTCATTGTTAAAACGATAGGCCTTTTGAGGTATACAATTAACTTTTTCTCCCCTCATACAACTGCATTTTACTCACTGCTGGCTATTCAGCAATGTAGCGTATTTGGTTGTATGAGGATCAATTCCTTATTTTAGGAGGAATTGCTGTAATCCGAAGATTTTGACACTTTCAGATGCTTTGCATCTTTGACGCGTGTCTACTATATAAATGAACTGGCGTTGTAAGAATATCTTTACCTCATATATACAAAAAATTAATTTTACCACTTGTTGTAGTCGCTTTTACTTCTTATTAAAAGTTTGATATACCTATTTAATATTCGAAGTTTATATTTTATTACTTACTACTGGGAAGAATGTAGTGGTCCCTTAGTAGCGCATTTTTAATTAATAAAGAGAGTCGTTATAGCTCTGGGGATATGCATGCCTTAAAGTTTAATAGTAAGCGAGCAAATTGACTTCCATCTTCAAAGATGTCAAGTATAATTGTAATTTTAAACGATTTACCACGCGCTAGGCACTGAAGAAAAGGATTGTGAAATGCATTGAAAAGCGTGGTATTATGTGGTAGAGACACTACCACATCACGCTTACGATGCAACTATATTATGTTTTGTAACACGAACGGACCGGGAAGGACCACGCTCTCACAGAATACCAGCGCAAATGGTAGCTTAAAGCTGCTCTGTTTCGTATGGGGAGTGTAGAGAACTGGTGATCCTAATTTACTGGAAACGAGGCATTCCATCTTAGCGTTCATGGGTGACAGTGCATCTGCATTTTAATTTTAATCGAGGTTAGATGTAGATGTCTATGGGCATCAACATCTACTAACTATCAGGTGGACTGTGCGCTGTTTGTCACCCACAATCTATGAAAATAAAGGTCACCAGACAGTCATGTAACTTAACATTGGTAGACAATCAACTTAGCTTACCCCGCAGATCCATTTTAATCATCATCATCATCATCATAATTACAGCTCTTCACAAGCCCACTGCTGAATATAGGCCTCGTACCGGCAGGTAAGTGTAGGACGTCCCCACTAAATGGAGTGACGACCTGATAAGACATGTAGGAAGTCAATGGATGCAGGCGGTTCAGGACCGTGTTTGTGGCATTCTGGGTAGCCTATGATCCTTTTAATGATTTGTGGTAAATAGCCTTGACTGTTCTTTGGACTTGTAACATCATATCATAAAAATAATTTAAGGACTGCTGAAGTTGGGGTCTGCCAACATACCTGAAGCAGCGAGGCGGAATCTTTCCTACCACAAAACCCTCTAATAAATGATAGAAGTGCAATACCCAGTCGGATACGTGAAAGCTATAACTTTACTGTTTTTGTTAACAAAATGGAAACCATCATATTGCCTTTGCTAATTATTCCGATGTCCATACAAATACGAAGTGAAATGTTTGATTCAGTGACCAATTATTACGGTATCAAACTATGACCACTCACGCAACGGAGTCCAATTAATTTCGTGATTTATGCGCCGCCGTGAGGGTGGTTCGTTTATTTAGTGTTTTCCATTAGCAGTTGGATGTTATTTATGTAATTTTAATAAGGGCCAGGTTTATTTAAAGATGTGGATTTTGGTTTTACTGTCATTCACAATATAGACTTTCGACATAGATGGTTTCATAAGGAGGATATTTGCCGTAGTTGCCGCATTTTATTCATCATCATTATAGCCCATCACAAGTCCACTGCTGAACATAGGTCTCCTCCAAGAAATGCCACAAAGAACGGTCCTGAGCCACCTGCATCCATTGATTTCCTGCATGTCTTACCAGGTTATCACCCATAGTGGAGGACGCCCTACACTTCGTCTGCCGGTACGAGGCTGCCACTGAGAACCTTTTTTCCGCCCATTGGCACTTCAGCTTACTAACCGTTAATATGTCGGTTGTCTGGTTTTACTGCGGATATCCTCGTTTTAAGTCTATCACGCAGAGAAACCCCAAGCATAGTTCTCTCCATAGCTCGCTGACCGATCTTGAGCTTCCTCATACGGCCAGCAGTGAAGGACTACGTCACAGATCCATAGGTCATCATTGGCAACACGCACTGGTTGTACAATCTTGTTTTGAGGTTTTAGGTAAGCCTGACGAGAAGATGTGTCATAATCTCCCGAATACGTTCGAGATTACGCATTTTTATTATTGTGAGTTTATTATTAGGAAGATGCTGCTGATTCTTCATACTAAACAAACTATTACCAAACTTTTGACAGTAAAAAGCAAAGTAATGTTACAGTATGTACATCCCACTGCTGGGCTCAGGCCTCCTCTCACTCTGAGAGGTTTTTGAGCTAGGAAATAATATTCTATTATTTCCAACAATTGCCACTTTAAAACAGATGATAATTACAAAATATTTGTCCAATTGTTAGCAGTCTTTATTATTTTCAACCCTATCCTTCATCTTCTATTTACCTATCAATCAGTTCCATACGTGTACGTTCAATGTCTCGTTATGCTTTATCTTTCTTTCTGATCAGTCAATATAATAGTGTTATGATATTGGCCAAAGGGCATGTGTGCATGTTAGGGTTGACACTTTCACATGTGAAACTATGTTAGGTTGACACTTTCTATTGTGGCAACGTTGTGCGCCACAATGCCGCATGTGCACTAAACAACATAAGACTAAATCACGCTATAGAATTTTTTAAAGACTTTGTTATATATATATACAATATAGAAGTTATATATATAACTACACAGTAGATAACCTTCTTAGGCTTAAAACCTGCCTGGTGGTATATCTCTTTTCCCCACCGACAGCTAAATTTCACGACCCGACGTAAGTTACCTCAACAGTTAAAAACAGAAACCAATTAGAAAACGGGTCATAAAGGAGAAGGAGACGTCTTCATACATTCTTGGGCCCAGATGTTAACAAGGTGAAAGTCGGACCATTTGAAAGTTTATACGAGTATTTAAACAATCCATAGCTGAAACCTCGGGCAACATTTGTCAATCTAGGAGTTGAGTTATTGTAGAATAAGTAAAAGTGATTTTATGTATTACCTACACTGTAACAGGTTATTTTTTAAGTATAATTACTTAATGATAAAAGCAGGATCATATAAAATTACGAAAGAAAAGCTGTATATTTAGGAAACAAAATGGTGAAACGAATAATGAAAGTTAAACAAAAACAACTAATTGAAGTGAATATTAGGCATATCGATCTGAGATCGATTAATTGAACTGTAGTTGTTATTGTTATAATCCTACTAAAGTTAGATAAATTAAATGGAAATAAAATGATTAATTAGAGCAAGCGTAAGTTCACAGATATGTGCAATGGATTTGGATTGTATTATCCAGATCCGTATTAATGCTTTAGTGAAGACATTATAGATTCTTTTTTTCAATCGAGTTCAAAAGGAGGAGGTTCTCAATTCGTCGGAATCTTTTTTTATGTATATTCACTGATTACTCGAAGACACTTGAACCGATTTCGACGATTATTTTTTATTTGAAAGCTGGTGCTTTCATGTGGTCCCGTATAAATTTCATCAAGGTCTGATCAGTAGTTTTGAGTTATCTTTAATAGTTTATACTAAAGTCGGTTGTACAAAATTTTTATTTTACCACTTTTATATCTCTAGAAACGTTCATGTGAATTTCTGAAACTATTAATTCCAGTGGTTAATCAAGGCATGATCTATATGTATGTCATCTTTCTTCTAAAATCGTTAAGTAGTTCACAAATGTTAAACATTAACATCATAGGTGTGTTAATCGTATTAAATTTTTTTACTTTACTTTTAATAAAACGTTTACGAATTAAGTTTGTAATACAAGCTATAAATCTATAAGTACTATACTACTTATATATTTATAGCAGTTTTGCCGATAGCGTTTTTGTTTGAAACATTTTGACAAAAATATCTTAATATATAAAAATATAATATTTGTTTCTCGATTAAGAATCAAAACGCAGATGCGTTGTCACCCCTGAGGACTAAGATGGAATGTCTCGTTTCCAGTAAATAAGGTCTTCCAGTAAAAGGGGTTTCAGTTTTCTCCACTCACCATACGAAACACAGCAGCATTAAGCTGCTATTTTACGCTGGTATTCTGTGAGAGCGTGGTTCCCGGGCGGGCCGACACATTCGTGCTACAACCATAATATAGCTGCAGCGTGGCTTTACCATGTAAGATTTATTACCTTGACTATTCAATTTTAATAATTTAGTTCTTGCTACACCTTCCGATAATACGTCAGGAAATAAACTTATCGAGGTGATAGGTCTAAACTAAATGCGTTGTAACATGTGTCGTTAGTCACCGCGGTGGCGATAAGGCTATGATCTAGTACCATAGCGTTGTTTAGGTGTTGGTTATGTTGTTGAAGTTTTAGCGGACTTTTTATTTTATGTTTTCCTGAACTATTTTCCAACATGGCGACGTCTATCGTTTAATTGGAAGTTATTAACTACACAAGAGTTTATACTTGGTACAGTAGATGGCGCGCGTATAGCCACGAGCCACGCTGTAGTTGTATTATGATTGCAGCAAGAATGGGTCGGCTCGATCTTAGAAGGATTACACTCTCACAGAATGCACTTTTTGCTGGTAGCGAGGATTTTGGTTTAGTTTTAACAACTTCCCTGTCCGAGAAATAGACACAATAGTTAAACAATTGAAATGTTCATATATGACTCATGGGACAGTGAAATGGTTAAGATGATAACGCACCTGGAACGTTCTTTGCTTGATGTTGGTTGAAGTGTTCATAGAGTGAAATAAAAAGTCACTTACCCTCATGTGGAGTGCAAGTTCTTTTGTCGCTTTAATTAAATAATAACCGGCTAAGTGCGAGTCGAACTCGCACATTAAGGCTTCCGTACCATCGTAAAACACGTTTCTAGGAGCCCTTTAATTTTTAATTTATTTTTATTATTTTTGTTATAACGGCAATAGAAATACATTCTGTGAAAATTTTAACTGTCTACCTATTACGGATCATGAGATACAGCTCGCTGACAGACAGACGGACGGACAGCGGAGGCTTAGTAATAAGGTCCTGTTGGTTACCCTTGGGTACGGAATCCTAAAAAGTATATTCAAGGTATCGACATTGACGAGGTGGACGTTGATTTTTGTCGTTGTGGTACCTACCAATGAAGTGTAATAATTTTGCGCTCACCAAATATCGCTAGTTGGGATTAAGGTTAACTTATTTCTTACGTAGTCAGATGTAGATAGTAGATAGTCACACAGTGTCATCATCATTGAAACTGTATGAATATACACAAAACAACGTCTCAGTTTTGCATTATTCAATTTTTTACACATTATTAACTTTTTTATTATTTCTCTAGTTATAGGAATATCCTTAGTTTGGTTTATCCTTTTCTAATGTAATTGATATAAATAACTAATATTTCAAAAATATATGAGAATCTGTACATTTTTCTAAAGCCGCATTTACACATGACGTACGAGTGAAGAGGCGAGCGGCGAGTCGAGGCACGAGAACGAATATGTAAACGGTGGTTCGTTATTCGCCTCGTGTTACGCGTCACCACTCGTGACGCTCGCGTCAAGAGCGGTTTTTTGGACACGAGTCAAAGGAAAAGGAGCGGCGAGACGAACTAGTGTTTACGCATTCGCTTTCTGGTTCATTTCGTAGAAAACGGTCTATCAAGCAACATAAATAAAGTTGACTGGACCAACAATAAGGTTATGATGTTTTTGGGGCTTTACCAAAGTCAGCTAGTCATTTGGAGTCCAACACATGCTCATCATAAGAATAAATAGAAAGTATACAATGCTTGGACAAGTTTATCAAAAGTAATGGGAGTTCCAGTGAACGATTTAAAATTGAAAAAAATATATATTTGATGGATACTTTTCGTACACATCGACGCAAGAAGCTGGCATCAATAAAATCCGGTGCAGGAGAGGACGACATGGTCTAAATAATTATGCTGACTTTGTAATTGTAATGCAAAAACCAGAGCTACTACTAGAGCTAGAGTGACGACGTCGTCCATTTCGTCAAGCTGAAGTAGAAATGATAGACGCGAATGTGAACGGTCACCGTAGCCTAAAACACACGAATATCTCGCCAAACAATCGTCTAATGGCGAGGCGAACCACGAGCACGCATGTAAATACGGTATATCAAATTAACTTGCCCCGCTATGAAATCTGTCAAATATTTCACATGTGACAGAAAAAGTCATGGACTCATTAGGAAAACAGGAAACAAACGTAGTACTTCATCTAAGACAAAGAAAATATACACTACGCGAATCTAAGACTTGGTAGAGTAGTAAATGCGTCGTCTCCGATGCCCATGAGGATTAAAATGGAATACTCCGTTATTATCGGATCATATTCTCATCACTAAAAATAACTTTTTTTTTACATAAAAAGCCTTCTCCAACTATCATTAAGTGAAGAAAGCTACAGTTGCGTTACAAGTACGGGAAAACTTATACTATAAGTTTTCCCGTATTTCATATTGGACAAAACATTCGCTTAGAGGGGCAAAATTAGACGAAGTTTTTAATGTAAGTGATATTATTTAGTTCACTCAAAGGTTAGAAAATCTTTAAATAAAAAGAAAAAGACTTTAAAGATTAATATAAAATAATTTTAGATTTTCTCAAGTTTAATTTATGCACACTATGTTTTGAACCGAACTCTGAGCGTGAAATGTTATCTTAAGGTGAATTTGACTTCCATTACGACCAAATTCGCTCCGCTTATTACCAAAGCGTCAGCTTGATAAACAGTTATGTTACAGAGGTCGATTAGATTACTTTAACCCTGTGAGGTTATGGACAAGCTACATGAACGGACATCTATGCTTACGCGTAGTGAGGTATTTACACGAGATTTAAGAAAGAATTAAGATAAAAGAGCCTTGTTAAAAGATTTAGGAATTTACTATCTTATAAAAAATATATATTAATCAAATATATTACGTGTAAATATACATAGTAGAGCCATGTTACAGCTATATTATTGATGTAGCACGAATGGGTCGGCATGAAAACCAGCGTGAAATAGCAGTTTAATGCTGCTATGTTTTGTGTGAGTGAGTGAAGGAAGTTTTACTCGAACGATATTTTATCTTAGTTCTCAGGGTAACGCATCTTTATTTTGATTCTTAATGCATGTAGTGACAATGAAATAACGGAGTTCAGATGACAACTGTTTTTAGTAATAAAGGCGGTTTAGTAACATACAATATTTTAAGACTACCCACAACACCTTCCATTTAAAGAATAAGTTTTTAACAAAAGTGATACAATTTTTTTTTAACATTACCTTACCATAACCTTAACCTTTTTTTTAAAACAAAGGATTAATTAAGCAGGTTATTTTTTTTTATTTACTTTACTTCGAGTGAGAGGAGGAGAATAATTTTCATTAACTTCAATATTTAACATTGTTGGTTCATATTCATCGTTCGAAGAATATTCCTCATCCTCACAACTCGTAGAAGTAGTTTTTGTTGTAATTGAGTTATATTCTTTATTCTCATGTACTATTTGTCCTGACGTTCTATTTTCATGTGTTTTATCTTTTATTAGATGTCAGCGATTGCGGCGATACACCATTCCTATTTTAGTTTTAATAAAATATGAGCAGGGAGACGCCGCTTTTGCAACGATATAACCTGGCATTTTACAATTTTTTTTATCATAGTCACCACATCACCGACATCTAATACAGGTAAAGGCTTGGCACGTAAATCATAATACTTTTTGTATTTATTTTGTTTATCTAGCATAACTTTGTGTTGTCTCTCATTATTTACATGTCCTATTTTTTAAAAGGTCCGGGTGCACAGGTAGCCTGCATTTTAACTCAAATTCAAATTATCGCGAGGGGTATTTCGATAACTTAGCAAATTTAAATAAAAGTCACTTCCACTATCTGTGTTTTTTTTAAATATCTTTTTTATTGTTTGCACGGCCCTTTCACTCCTGCCGTTTGATTGTGCGTAATTGGGTGATGATGTTATGTGTTCAAACTCACTCCACCGCAAAGTTTTAAATTCCTGACTTGAAAATTGTGGACCATTATCGTTTATTACAATGTCTGGTATCCCATATCTAGCAAAATTTTTCTTAGTACGTTTATGACGCTTTTAAAGTAGTTTCATGTAACAATGCTACTCCGTAAAACATGAATAATAGTCCACAATAATGAGATAATCAGATTTTACCATACTGAAATATGTCCGTCCCGATTTTACTCCATGGTAAATTTGAATAGAAACAGCAATCATCGGTTCCTATAGAGTTATTTGAATTCTCTCGACACACTACACAACTATTTACATATCTCTATATCATAAGAAATCCCTGGCCGGAATAACACTTCACGTGCGCGCCTTTACAGCGGTCTATCCTAAATGCCCATCATGTATGATTTTTAACATTTCGGTTGTTATGAAACTGGGAATTAATATTTGTTGTTTTAAATATAATGCCATCTACACAAAATAAAACTCTCTCATAGACTATATCTTCAATATCTCGTTTATATTCCGGCCAACCCTGATTTATATATCTCATTAAACGTTTTAAGTTATTATCTTTTAAAGTCACATTTTTAATTACATTTAATTTTTTATGTGAAACGGGCATGTTAGAAACTACCATATGTACTTGATATAGTACATTATCACTTACTTTATCATTATATAGTTCTGGAATAGAGGCACCTGGTAATGTATCGGCCAAGTACATATATTTTCCAGGCTTATATGTAACTATCAAATCATAACATTGTAATCGTAAAATCATTCGCTGTAAGCGTGCTGGTATCTAAGGGCTTTTAAAATACTTTCTAACGGTTTATGATCTGTTTCAATTAAAACACTTTACCGTAAATATTGGTGGAACTTTTCACACGCAAAGAAAATAGCTAGCATTTCTTTTCTATCTGCGCATATCGTGCCTGTGTGTTGGTGAGTGTACGTGAAGGTATTCAATAGGTCGGCCATCCTGCAACAGCACGGCTCCTAAAGCGCTACACTGCTCGCGTCCACCGAGACTACAGCCGGTTGCGATACGTCATATGAAGCCAACACGGGTTGCTTATTAAATCTTTAATAAGTCGAACGCATTCTGTTGTTCACTCCCAACACCATTCTGTGTCCTTTTTCAACAGTCGAGTAAGCGGATAAATACGCTCAGAATACTTAGGTATAAATTTAGATAAATAATTTACGGCCCTAAAAAATCGTTCTAATGAATTTCGTTCTTTTGGAGTTGGTATATTTTTTATTACGAATTAAAACAGTATATATACAATAGCTATGAACTACCACTGGAGCTTTGCCGCTCCCCGGGCAGAACACCTGCCCGGCGGGGAGATCTCCCTTCCTTCCACCGGCCACACGCATGTCGAACATTTATTCCATATTTACGTTAAAATGTATATACGAGTATTCGTGTATACATTCATGTGTATTAACGTA
>JAGSMP010002492.1:0-24047 GCA_029286625.1 Parnassius orleans | reverse complement strand
AATACTTTCTAACGGTTTATGATCTGTTTCAATTAAAACACTTTACCGTAAATATTGGTGGAACTTTTCACACGCAAAGAAAATAGCTAGCATTTCTTTTCTATCTGCGCATATCGTGCCTGTGTGTTGGTGAGTGTACGTGAAGGTATTCAATAGGTCGGCCATCCTGCAACAGCACGGCTCCTAAAGCGCTACACTGCTCGCGTCCACCGAGACTACAGCCGGTTGCGATACGTCATATGAAGCCAACACGGGTTGCTTATTAAATCTTTAATAAGTCGAACGCATTCTGTTGTTCACTCCCAACACCATTCTGTGTCCTTTTTCAACAGTCGAGTAAGCGGATAAATACGCTCAGAATACTTAGGTATAAATTTAGATAAATAATTTACGGCCCTAAAAAATCGTTCTAATGAATTTCGTTCTTTTGGAGTTGGTATATTTTTTATTACGAATTAAAACAGTATATATACAATAGCTATGAACTACCACTGGAGCTTTGCCGCTCCCCGGGCAGAACACCTGCCCGGCGGGGAGATCTCCCTTCCTTCCACCGGCCACACGCATGTCGAACATTTATTCCATATTTACGTTAAAATGTATATACGAGTATTCGTGTATACATTCATGTGTATTAACGTATTTAAATACCGTATCTTGCAGATTCAATATTTAAGTTATCGCTCACTGCACTTGAATAGTTTGATTATCTGTAAATTTTTCTTCGATTGGTAGGTTAATCACGACACGTTAGCTAATTTCTCACCTCGCTAAAGACTCAATTTAGTATCCTTGTATGTACTACGTAAAATTTCATGGCTTAAAATGTAATATCGTACCAATTCATAGTTTAATAGTATCCGCGATTCAAATATTTTCGTTACGTCATTGGTAACGATTCGTACGTAATGAGGTCACGGTCAACACTGTCAGCTATCGGCCGGGCGAGCGTACATAGGTAATTAACCGGTACAAGGGCGCGGGAAGACAGGCGACAAGGTAATTTACCAAGCGACCCTTACAAATGTGTGTGCGAGGTAAAATCAGTTAAAATAATGCATTACTACGCATTTTGAATTTAAAAGATAAAATGACAGAAAGTTTAAGATTTTTTTAATTAATTTTCTTCACTATTTGCCTATATTACTTATTCTGAACCTTCTCTGCAAATTTGGCTGGTAATTGTAAATAGCCCTGTATAAATAACCTCTAAGCCCTTAGCCCTTAATCTAACGCCAAAGAAATGTAATCGTTACGTTTTACTATTAAAGTAAAGAGAAAGTGTTTGGAATATCCAAAAGTGCACGCCTCATGAGCGGTTCATTTAATTTTGACAATAAAATAAATTGTATTCTGACTTTTAAATATATTATTTCCGTGTATTAAATTTAGCCCTATTATTTTAACAGGTAGTGTTACCCACAGAAAAAATGTTTACCAAAATAAATCGTTTACAGAAAGTATAAAATCAATATAGGCTGTATGGTACATTTGCCCTTTGTCTAATCAAATGCTAAAAAATATATGACAGCGCTTTTCAATTTTAAAACTAGTAAAACATATAAAAGTTTAAAATCGTTTTATTAACAAACTACTAGGCTATTGATATGAAATAGGAAACCACTTGATGTAATTCTGAAGCTAATAAAAACCGGTCTCGATACTTCAATTATTTCGGAGTTATCGTGACCACATACAAAATCAACATCCGGACGTCCACGTACATTTTTTTCAAACCGTTTTTTTCAAGGTAGCAATATAAAATGATTGTTAAAAATTGTTTGGATGAATTGATGGATTAATTAGAGTGTTTTCGATATACGGCTACTCATATCATCGTATAAGTGCAATATGGTTATGATAGAGGCATTATAAAAACACAAAATTGCTTGACCTTGGCGTGTGGAGGTAGAACACACTTTTTGATTTGATTGTGCCAAATTAAAGACGTTATGATACAATTCTAGATTAGAGTATTATTGGTAATTCAATGTTTTCAGAACTCGATACTTTAGTTGGTCTTACTTTTTTGTTCGCTCTTCGTTGTTTTAAACGTGTAATAAATAAATTTGGGGTCGTTTGAATTTAGGTATTAGCTTTTTGCTACGATTCTGTCCGCATAGAAAAATAAAAAGTAACGTCTATTTTCCCCGTATTTTTTTTGCAAGACAAGTATTCGATGCGTTAGAATCAATAGAAATGTTAAAATGGAAAATGTAGTTGGAGATGAGCAGCTTCATTACCCTCATAACTTGCCAAGCGTGGCAACTATAACATCGATAATATAGCATACCTTAATTCATATTTCACATAATATATAAAGTACAGAAATAGACTTCTTAAGACATATGGAAGCAATAGGACATATAAAGACATCCATTGCTACAGAATGGTTGACGATTCCGTGGTTCTAATCATATACATGAGAGATGGTGTGTGCTCAGTAGTAGAATGTATAAAATATGTTTAAATACTGTTCAATCTAGAAAGGGCATAAATAACACAATGACGGTGCAAAAATATGAAGTTATTAATAAAAATAAAATGATATTGTGATTTCTTGAAGTGAAAACTTTAGCATCGTTGTTATCTGAAACTCAATGAAACGAAAAGCTACACTAAAAGAGACAAATATGTAAATCTATAGGAGAAAAAGAGATAAAATCTATACTAATATAATAAAGCGGAAGAGGTTTTTGTTTGTTTAAACACGCTAACCTGTGGAACTACCAGTCGATTTGACAAATTATTTTTATATATGATAGTCAGATTCACAAATAATAGTTATAGGCCATCTAGTATTAGGCCACACTTCTAAGCTAGCCGTAAATATTCATTTTGTTAAGCAAGTTGGAAGAAAACTTCTTTATCCGCGTTCGCTGGCGTAATGTTTTGTGATACGTAAATACTATGTTCTACAAAATATAGATCGTTCCTGCATTAAAAAAAATCACGTTATTTTCACGATATTTACTATTATACACGTTACGTTCACGATATTTTGTGACAAAAATATTGAAAATTAAAAAGTGAATTATGAGGTTTATTATTAGGCATGGCATATTAATACTAACGAACGCAAGTTAATTCATCATCAAGACAATTTTATGACAATAAACTTTGCCCTTTATAGCATGTTATTTGGACGCATAATTTAAGAGATAATGAAAATTAAAATAATTCAACACTCAGCTCGGCGCGCGAACGATGCCTAATCACCCGATGAGAAACGAGAGCGCCGCTCATAGCGTGATATACGCGGGTGATACCCCGGGAACAGCAGTATAAAGTATTTCCTATTATCTCGGTCTCCTCTGTGCCGTGATGTAAAGATGGTTAATATAACTTTTACTGTTAAAAAAAAAAAATATAAATTTATTATCAAATAAATAAAATTAATTTAATTGAATATAATTATCATATCTAAACCATTATTAATAATCCACGATTTCATATTTTACCGATTTATATTAAATTAGTCATGTTTAGGCCATCTATTGTTTATTTTACGGACCACCTTGAGAGTCAATCAATTTTGTTAATAAAATTAGATTACCTATAGAATTAAGTAGATGTCGCTATTACAAAGCAATTTTACTCAAAATATAATATTCTTTTGATTTAATACACTAAAATTTAGGCTCTACAGGTCTAAGAATAAGGATTCTAACATTTATTTGCTATAAAATTAAACTTTTGTCTTATATTTTATGCTGCATTTGTGGTTGAAAATTATCAAATTAAATAAATCATTTGCTGTGAAATGTTTTGTTTTATATTTCATTTCATTTGAAGCTTCTTACGCTTGTAAAGTTCACTCATGTTTTTTTTAACAGAACATGTAATGGTTTCGTAGTTCAGGAACATACATTTACTTACATTAATGGAATTGTTAACACTTATAGGACATAATATTGTTCCAAGCGAAGCTGCTATAGTAAGCTTAGTTACAAGCGGAATGGTAAGGACAATTGTTACTATTAGCCTGTTACGTTATCAGCGTTAATTTTGATGACCACTTAGTTATACGAGTCAAAGGAATTTGCTTACAATTTAATAAAACAATATTAATAATTACCAATTACCATATCTTTAAATACAATAATTATAGTGGAACGATCACTATAATTATTGTAGCCTATCACAAGTCGGCCTATGTTCAGTAGTAGATTTTCCTAAAACTAGTATTATAATTTTAGTCCAATTTTAGACATTTCTTCCTGTAGCTGTCGTTTGAGGTAACTAAGGGATATGCTAGATATATTTTATGGTTTCCGATAGATATGACCAGATGGTATATAAACAATATTATTTCCACCTATCCATTACATCCTATAAAAGTCATAGGCAAGAGCATAGGCTTCCCTTTAGATTGCTTCATAGGAGATTTTGTCAATATGCGGCAAAGGAGGAACACCATAGGATTTTAGTCGATTCGAATACGAGATATCCTGTCCTTGCCTCGCGAGGCGGTTATTCGTAGGCATTTCCCATGTAAAAATGGGGAAATTTTACCGTAGTTGCCACGTTTGGCAGGCGGGTTGACAAATGCAGTTTTTAATATGTATTTATCAGGAATATGCTGCTGCGCATCTATGTTTCAGTTTTCCTTATATGTCGCTTCTTACAAAACCAAGAGAAGAGAACCGGAGGCCCTTTTTCCTGGAAAGGAGGCATTCCATCTTAGTTCTCAGAGTGACAACGCATCTGCATTTTGGTTTTAAGCGCAGGTAAATGTATAAATATATCTATGGGCTACAACATCCACTTACCATCAGGTGGACTGTGTGCTCGTTTGTCATCTTTATTTTATAAAACCCACGGAACGATATGGATGGTGGATATTCTTACACTGCCACTACATGGTTCATCACGGCATAACTAGTAGCGTCAAAGGTGTGTAAAGTCGTAGTGCGATGGACAGTCCGCCTGTCAAGCGTAAAGTTTATGACAAATAGAGAGGCTCATGTCCAGTAGTGGACTTATACGGGCTAATGAATAATGAGAAAAATTACTCTGATCCAGTTCATGAGGAGGACATAATAAGGATGCGAAATCAACAATGAAGAAATAGATGTTAAAAAGTATACAACATAAGCAAACTTTTGCCATGTCACTGCATTATTAAAATGTTTAATAATAAACAGTTAGTTTTAAAGATTTTTTCTTAAAATGTTACCTCCACACTAGGATTTTCTCCTGTATCGCGGAGGTAGTATACAAACATAAATTGCAAAATGACAAAATTCAGACCCGAAAGTATTTCAATCTATTTCCATTGACTTAAATGTCAAATACCCAATTAAAGTTAAATTTAGAACTAGCGGAGGAAAAGGTACAAATTGCCATAGTAAGCATCTATTTTGAGACCGTCTTCGTAGGAATTACTGATCAAGTACATACTCGCGTCAAGCGTTATTAAAATAAATCCTTCAAAATTTCTAGCGGAATTTGGTATGTAAAAAAAATTATAAGCCATGCTAATTTTGTAACCGTTTCCAGATTGTTCAATTATAAACCTTATCTAACTATTTAAAGGTCCTAAAAATAACAGATGGTATTTATTATACCACAATGCATGAAATTACTCGACTTCTATTTCACCTCCAAATGACGACATAATATAGGCTGAATAAAGGAAAATATTTAGTGATTTATAAATGATATTGTCTTGCTTGTCAATCTGTCAAAAGTCAACGTCCATATTTGTTTGTAAAAGAACATTATATTTATAGATGTCTTACTGTGCTTTATTTAAAATTTGATTGATTTAAAATAAAATAGAAATAATAAATAATAATAATGTTGTGTTCAGGACCGAATTTCGGACACGGCGGCTAACTTCAACGGAGTGTATGCGCAAGCAGGTACACTCTTTAATACCTCACTCATAGTCAGCTGCAACGGTAATTCGACACGACCAGAAAGACCAACTGCTTTGCGTGCTTTCCGAGGCACGGGGTGATACACCGCCAACTTCCTGACTCTGGCAACTAATGAGAATTTCTGGACAGAAAATCTCAATAACTGACTTTTGATGACTTAAAAAAAGTTTACTTAGCGAACTGATCTTGGCACTGTTTTAACGTTATATTTACATACTAATAGAACAGGTTTTTTCGCATTCCAATACTTGCATCCAATATCTTCCAGTTGGTATCACAGGAGGCGATAGAGCGAAACAAACCAGGAGATGGGCAGCACTGTCTTCCTAATAACAAACAGAAAATAAAAAATCTGGTTGCAACTCGCCTGTCAATCGTGACAAATATGGCAAATATTCTCCTTATGAGGCAATCTTTATGGAGGCCTATATTCAGCAGTGGTCTTTGATGGACTGTTATGAATGAATAATTATTCCATACCTTTATTTACTCATATGCAATGTACATATAATTTAAACATTGAAAACTTGTATATCAGTGACACTTCGATGTGGTAATACCACATTGAGTGAATATATAGAATTGATATCCTTTGCAATAGCAAAAGGATATCAATTTTATCTATTTTGGTAAAGCGATAAGTAGACTTATGTACATGATGTTATGTTATGTTATGAATTTTGTTACATATGTTGATGATTAGCAACGATCACATAAAATCAAGGAGAATAGTCATTTCCCCTTGATTATTAAAAATATCAGCGAGACTCTAGGACGAAAAGATAATTTTTGAGATAATATTAATTTTATTATTCGAAGCTATTATGTAAGAATATTTTTACCGTTGGGTTAATCATAATAAGAAATTGAACATAAGACACCTATGTTAAGGTGGTGCAAGGAATCCACTACCCCACACTATTCCGTGGATGTCGTAAGAGGCAAAAAGGAAACTGAACCAGGAGATAGAAGCAGCATCTTCCTAATAACAACTACAAATGTTAAAAACGGCGGTTTTCAACCGACCTGATTTATAATAAACAGTAAATAAATATATTAATAATATATTAAATGAAACTAATTTTTACGGATTCAATCGCGTTTAATTTAACTTTTCTAATTCCCGACCTTTCGGGTATTTTACAGCACCCATGGTCACGGGGGGGACTGAGGTGTTTGACGTCCCGATGTCATAGTTAGCCCGGCTACATTCAGTTTTTGAATATTAATTTTTGGTCCGATCTACGCAGAATGAGCTTATAGCATTCTGAAGTCTTGCAGTGGTACGCTTGGGTTTGATTTAATTTTATTAGTTATAGGATCCCAAGCAGATGGCAGCACCCATTTATATCCTCTATTGAAATTAGTGTTTTTTTATTTTACTAGCCTCGCGAATCATCCCTGGTAGGAATCGGTGTTCTTTTGCGAGGATTTGTGGTCTATGAAATCTAATGTAATGGGGGGACGATCTCATACATGTTCACAGACTGCAAATTTCCCGGGACGTCGGTGCTTCAAGTCAGCTATATGTTCTTTTACGCGGAAATTTATAGATCTTGTTGTTTGTCCTATGTAAGAGAGACCACATTCACAATCCAGCTTGCACACTCCTGCATCTTGTAAAGAGATATGACACTTGACGAATGGTAAAAATTGACTAATCCTCTTCGGCGGCTTGGCGTGTGTTTTAATGGAAGCTCGCTTCAAGATGTAGCCAACCTTTTCTGTGACTCCTCTGACATAGGGTAGTACAGCAGGCACACGCTCGACTGTGGCCGGCTTCACTCGGTCACTGTGACGTAGGCGCAGGACCCGAAGCTTATTGTCTTGCAATACTTGCACGACGTGCTGAAGCTCAGCGGATAGATGTTATCTGTCACAGATCCCTCATGCTCTCTGAAACAGAGATTTTCCCACGGTAGCTAACTGTGATGGATGATAGTGAGATTTACCATTTAAATATCGGTTGGTATGGGTCTTTTTCCTATACACAGTGTGACCAATAGTGTTATGAGGATTTCGGATGACTAAAAGATCTGGGAAAGCTAAAGAATTGTTTGCCTCTAATTCCAATGTGAATTGTATTTTAGAGTTTATGCAATTAAGGTGGTCTAAAAATGCAGATAATTTGTCAGATGGTAAAATAAACCACCGAGGTTGTATGGGTTACCGAAAATACGTCCCACAGTGAGCCAGATCGATTCACCAAATTATAAGTTGGCTCAAAACTTGGGCAAAAATACTGTCACCACTGAGAGGAGATACCAGAGCACACACAAAGGATTCATACCATTTTGTTAGTGAGATAAAAGACCTACATCTCGCTGACAATGATACTATGGTCAGTTTTGATGTTCAGTCACTATTCACGTGCTTACATATTGAAGACTGCATCTCAATTATAACTAGGAAGCTTGAATATATTAACATGTCTACAGAATATGCAATATGACTCAAACACTGCCTCTCAAACATTGAGGAAGGAAAATTTCTACAGGCAAGTAGAAGGTGTAGCGATGGGCTCACCTGTATCTCCTGTAGTCGCCGACATATTCATGGAAGACTGAGGACAAAGCCCGTCTTACTGCTAGCAAACTACTGCAAGACTTCAAGATACTATAAGCTCATTCTGCGTAGATCGGACCAAAAATTAATATTCAACAACTGAAGGTAGCCGGGCTAACTATGAAATCGGGACGTCAAACATCTCAGTCCCCTTGACCATGGGTGCTGTAAAGCACCGAAACGTCGGGAATCAAAAAGTTAAATAAAATTAAACGTGATAGAATCCGTAAAAATTAGTTTCATTTAATGTGGTGTTCGCATAAATATAAGAAATCATAATAATATATTAGTCAATATTAATAAATTATAAATATTAATTAAAGTGTAATCTTATTACACCTTAATTAATACATTTATATTTATAAATATTAATTAAAATGCAAATAATCGAAAATATAAAGACAACCAAAACATTATCATTATGATTGAGGTTATAGTTTCAACTCTTTTAGATTTTCATTTCTTATTGCCAAAACGAGGATCGGATTTTTATTTGTCAATGTCTGCCGAAAGGCTGTTTTCAAAAGCAAATCACCAAAACTCTTTGAATTATTAATATTCTAGATACCGTCGGCATGCGTTTCCGACGTGAGCGCACTTTTGATTATGTTACTTACCAATGCCATGTCTTTAATAGTAGCCATAAAACGAATATGTACATTTGCATTCAGAGAAACAACTTTGAAAATTGACTAGACTTTTTCTGCCAGACGGCTTTTAGTACCGTATTAACAATAACACTTAAAAACTTTTTATGACATTTGAAATTGTTGGTTCGATGTTTTTGCCTTTACCTACAGGAATACTAAAGTATTTGATGAATCCGTTTTAACTATGTTATAAAGTCTTAATGCTTATGTGCTGTTTGAATGCCTCGTTGGTCTAGTGGCCCTAAACGCGGTTGCTAATCATGAGGTCCCGGGTCCGAATCCCGGGTTGGGCCAAAATTAGATAATGGGTTTTCTGTCAAGAAATTCTATCTTATTAGATTGAAGTCAGGAAGTTGGCAGTGTTTCACCCCCGCATCTCGAAAATCACGTAAAGATTGGTCCGGTCAAGTCAGATTGCCGTCCCACTGGGCTTTAAGGGTGATAGAATACTATAATTCTGTCCTCACCGAAACTCGGTCTGAGGACATTATTAAAGTCTTAATCTAGCTTTTATGTATATCCAGTAATCGATGTAAATACAATTACGAATACAGTCACTGGTATACATAAAATTAAATATATTAAGCCAAGGCGCAGAGTCATCAACTTTACTTTACTTTTTGGGAAGTAAGCCCTTATACTAGTAATACTTCTTCTCATTTCCATCCGTCAGATATAAATTCGGCATTTACATTTTAATTAATATCATACTTTGGTTGAATGAAATAGCAAGGTGGTGAAGTTAAATTTGGCATTTCGAAAAGAACTTGCATAATGCCTATATTCCATATTCCATATGCATATATTCCAATTACCATAATAGATACCCCGTTTTTAATTAAAAAACATCTTTTCTTGACCTGTCCGAAGTTTTCTGGGTTCATAACTCACGTTTTGTCACAGAGATAGTTTTCACGACTTTTGCATAAAAATTCCAATAAAATTGTCACTTAATGATGTCCAAATCTAACATGTATTACGTTTTAATAAATTTGTAATATACACCATTGTATTGACGTAATCCTAAATAGTTTTGATTGAAATAGATTGTCAATAAATAAATCATGAAAATCACTCGAATAGCTGGTCGCTGTCAACTCCGAATTATCGGGGCTTGTTGCCCATTTAATAGCAGGCACATTAAAATCACCAGCAATAACAAATTTGTTATTGGGATGAGATAACATAATATCCTTAACATTGTTACAAAAGTAACGCAGTGTAAGTCAAGTGCGTAACCCAGATTTTTGCGTTACATAAATAAAAAACCGATCGGTTAATACTTATGTTCAGCCAAATGTATTCGACATGAGATTGCCAATCGGTTACTTTTACAGAGACAAAATGATGTTTGATCGTTGGTAAGACTTCACCGCCTAATTTTTGTCCTGTCCGTAAATAAATACGACCCGCCTCCAAACGTACCTGTTATCGAAGAGATCAGAACTAGATGTTCTATCAAGCAGCCAGGTTTCAGTCAGGCATATAATATTGAAATTATTAAATTGTAAATTTCTGCAAAATTCATTAGGTTCCGACAAAAGCCATCTTTTCATTCTGATAGTACACATTTAAAGATATTATTGACAATAACAAAAACAATATTTTACGAATTATCTAATTATAGTAAAATGTATAAAGCTTAAGGCGGTACATTGTTATTCAAGTCATATGTATGCTTGCGGTAAAATATGTCGCATTTGATAACAACATACTCGTATATCTGTAGCTAATTTCTGCACTGTATAAAAGACGGTACCGTTATAACATAGAAAATAAAAGAAGGAATTTATTATAATCCAGTTTATAGGTCACAGCATACCCCTTTCTGAACATTAGTGCACTTATTCGGACATAATATGTATATAAAAAAGTGAATTTGTAGTTTTGACGGTAAAATAACATTGAAATGATTTGTGTTTCCCAAATAAGTGTAAAGCAAAAGTTCCAATAGGAAAAATGTTATATGTATGGAACAAACAAGTAGCAAACTGTGATATAATATATCATCTTTACAGTATAACTTATTATACGTGGTAGAGCCATGCTGCATCTATATTAATTGTATAGTTCTAGCACGAATGGATCGGCTCGACCGGGAAGGACCACGCTCTCAGAGAATATCAGCGTAAAATAGCAGCTTAATGCTGTTCTGTTTCGTATGGTGAGGTTAGAGAACCGGAGACCCTTTTACTGGAAAACAGGCATTCCATCTTAGTCCTCACGGCTGAAAACGCATCTGTATTTTGATTCGAAAACGAGGATAGATGTAGATGTCTATGGGCCACAGCAACCACTTACCATCAGGTGGACTATTTGCTCACATGTCACCCTTATCCTATTAAAAAAAAATGTATTGGGTTTGTGATCATACGGACAATAGAAAAAGTGAATCAGTACCAACCAGTGGTCTCAAAACTTTTTATAGTTTTAATAGATTTTGTCGTTATCTTTTCAATTACTTAGCATGAACTCATATTATTTTCTGAAGGTCTCTTTCTGCCTTTTTTTTAGTTATTAATCTAGTAAATATTTAGGTAAATAATTAAGTAAATGAGTAAGTAAATAAGCAAGAAAATAAGCAAGTAAATAGTGAAAAGCTAAGTAAATAATGAAGTTTATAGGGAAATATATAAGCATGTAAATAAACAAGAAAACAAGCAAGGAAATAAGTATGTAAATAAGTAAGCAAATAAGCAAGTAAATAAGCATGTAAAAAGCAAGTATATAAGCAAGAAAATATTTATAATCGCTTTCAAACATTTTTATCATAAAAATATAGAATGTACAGACATTATGATATAGACTAGCGATCCGCTCCGGCTTCACAAGGGTAGCGTTGCCAGGCGTCCGGATAAAGCCGGACACATTCAGGCTTTTAGGTTGCTTGTGCGGCCAAATTAGACGATGTCCGCGGCTTTTCCGGCTTTTGTTAGGCTTTTTAAATTTGACAATTTTTTTACATTTGTCATGAGTTGGTTTCCTCTCCGCCCGCCTCACCTTGTATCGCTAGCGCAAGCGAGCGAACTAGCACTGTCCTGACTGATTACTAATTCAGATTGCTTTTCAGATTTTTTATGATTTCCTTACTATTTGTCAACATTATTTTGCCATTCCGGGTCATAATGCTAATGTCGAAAGAGTTTTTTCTTTAATAGATCAACAATGGTCAAAATAATGCAATAAGTTACATGTTAACGCTATAGACAAAATGTTGGTTATACAATTTAATTTTAATAATTTTGACTTGTTAAGAGTATTACAACTCAATTTAAAAGGAAAAGGAGACAATTTCTTTTGTATGGAGTATGGGCCCACTACAAATTTTAGTGATACTTAATGAAATGTATGTCGATTTATTCCTTATAATCTATAGATTGCAAAATTAATATTAGTTTTATCGCATCTAAAGGGAATTCAGAGAAATTAAAATATGAATATCACAATAACCTAAAAAGAAACTAAACGCTATTTTTTTTAAATCTGACTTTACGGCTCTGGGTTCTAGCCCTTCTGAGCCGAAACTAAAAGTTGTTTTCTTTTAGTATTGTGAGTTAGAATAGTGTATATAGAATAGAATAGGACAGCTAAATAATTAATAGCATAAAACAAAGTTGCAGGTACATTTAACATTTATAGGTACTTTTAGACTGATGGCAAATCCTTTTAGTAGTTACGGCAAAAATAGTACACTGACCAAGAAACATGGTGTGGAGGCTATTTTTACATGTATTGATTGATTAGTGAATATACATCACAAACACCATTACAGTGATTAAATAAATATGATTAAAGCCAAAATGAATAAAAGATAATATGTTTATTTATAATATTACCTTTACATGCTATATAGTAAGAAAGATGTTTTAATCTGGTTGTAAAGGATAAAACACAAAGTAAAATACCACTGTATTTATTACTGTAATCATTTCAAAAGTAGTCTATTAATAGTGGAACAGACAGACAGGCGCGGTGTTAAGACTTTATTTTGATATATCTTTGTTGGTTAGTAAAGGTGCAGTGTGTAAACTTTGGTTTAAAATATATTAACTGATTAGTTATTATACCCCAAACACCATTAAAGCCAAAATGACTAGGTAATATCATGTTTATTTATGTTGATAAATATGAAGTGAGATGTTTTAAACTAGTTGTGTAAGGATTACTAAACACATGTATAATTTAATTGTATTTATTATTGTCAGTCATTATCATTCCAAAAGATTTTTCAAAATAACTTGATAATAACATGTCCATTTATGAAATTGTTAGGAATCATAAGGATATTTTATGTGATATAAGACTGTTGTCTTCAATATCCATATACTTTTTGTCTCTGCTACGAGCAGCTCTGCAAGATTTCAGCCTACAAGACATTTATACTAAGACATTTATTCTAAGCAACCCACCTGAAAAAGTTAATGAATATTGAAACAAGCACACATGTACTTATTTATCTAATATCATTTGCAACCAGTAACACGGTTTTAGGTGCATGTGCGTCCAACAGTGAACTATTAAGGGTGTTTAGCGAGTTTTACCTCTACAGCGATTGAGAAAATAAATAGCACGTAAGATGTTTTGAACTGGTCGTAAGGATAAAAAACTCTATATTGTCACTGTATTTGTTATTGTAAAATCATCAAATTCTTAAAGCAGTATTAAAGGTGACACATGCCACCAGGTGCAGTGTCAGGACATTGTTATTAATTTGTATTGATTGAACAACATGTTTACATTCCAAGCACCATTAAAACCAAAATGACTGGATAGTAACATATCCGATTTTTACGATATTAACCACGAAAAATAAATAGCATGTAAGGTGTTTTGAACTATTTGTGTTAAAATAAAAGAAACACTGTATTGTCACTGCATTTTTATTGTTTATTATTGTAAAATCATCATATTCTTAAAGCAGTCTATTATAAGTATCACAGGCCGCGAGGTGCAGTGCCAGGACATTCTTTTAATATATGTTCATTGATTAGCATGTTTACATCCAACTGCAATTAAAGCTAAAATGTAAAATTCTCGAGTAGCAGTCTCGTACCGGTAAGCTCAGTGTGGGACGGCTACCCTCTAGTTGGAGTGACGACCTGGTAAGATATTCAAAAAGTCTATGGATGCAGGTGGCTCAGGACCGTGCTTTGTATAATTCCTTGGGGGAGGCCTATAGGCTGTAATGATGAAGAAGTTTTAAACTAGTTGTGTACGGATACGGCTCGACCGGGGTAGGACACGCTCTCACGGAAAACGCTACCAGCGTAAAATAGTAGCTTAATGCTCCTGTGTTTCGTATGGTGAGTGTAGAGAACCGGAGTCCTTTTTTACTGGAAACGAAGCACTCCATCTTAGTCCTCAGGGGTGACAATGCATCTGCATTTTGATTCTTAAACGAGGATAAATGTAGATGTCTATGAGCCACAGCATCTACTTACCATCAGGTGGACCGTGCGCTCGTTTGTCACACTTATTCTATAAAAAAAAAAGGAAATTGTCAATTGAAAGAGATACGAAAAGATACCAGAGCATCTATTCAACTTGCTCGGCGTTTATTTATAAATTAGGCGCTTTATTTATAATAAGGCACATAGGAGAAACAGGTCAAGTAAGCAACAATAATCACAAGTTTTATTGATTATTATTCGTCATCATTACAACAATTCGCTGCTGAACATAGGTCTTCCCTAAATTAAATATATAATGTAAAATATTGTATAGCCCTTCCGTCAACTGCCATCGCGTTTCGTCCCGTATGGTGTCGTAAAAGTCGTAACAGAGTAAAATAAAGATACCAGGAGATGAGCAGCAACATCTCCCTATAGAATACCACAAAAACTTTGGTTGCCACAAGCGTAGCAACTGTGGCAAAACTATATAGTAATGATGCATATTTATATTACTATATAAATATGCATCATTACTACTTGTGTATAAATTATTCCAATCATTGTGAGGTTCATTTAAGTGGTATTCACAAATACGAGCGCACAGTGGCACATAAAATGAGTTATCAATCAGCAATCTCTTTAGGTTAGTAGTTCTTTTAGTTTAGGTATTAAGAATCTAGATAAATGATTACATAACTTAAAATACAGCGTCGGAAGAAGAAGCAGCACGCTTATAACTAGCCACAGAATAGAATAGAATCATTTTTATTCAATATAGATTACAATACATAATACTTATTAAAAGTAATTTTTTACTTTTACCACTGGTTCGCAAAAAAACCTCTGTCCTGGGACGAATCAGCAAGAAACCCAGTGAGACTTTAATAAAAGCACATTTTACAATATAATTTTTTATACAATTGTTTTGAAAACATTTAGAAACAACATGGTAGCGATCACCTCATTCCCAGGGGTTATTATCAGTCATTTACTCTCTAGTAGTATAATAATCCTTACTAGACAATTTTTGCTTAAGAAATAATTTAAACCTTTTGATAGAAAAGGTCTGCATATTATAGTAGTTGTTGATGCCGCTCTGGAAATGGCAGGAGTTACAGTTACAGGCATAAGGGTGTTTGTTGGATGTTACCGATGTCTTCAATATTCATGAATTGTAATTCCATATCCCTGTTATCATTTGTATCCATACAGTTGTAGAAGCTCTCGGCCGGCAAGATTGCAGACTCATTCTAAATGATCCACCTGAAAAGTGTTTTTTTTCATCAACTAACCGAACAGACTATAGTTTTACAGTGTCTTCCACCTAAATAATGATATTTATTAATATTTTATTTATTTCAATCTTTATTACTAATAAACAGTCTTAATGTCTCTTAAATTATATATAAATAGCATGTACTGTTTCCTTCATAATACTTTTGTAGTAAACCAGATTCCACTAAGGTAAAAAGAAATAAAAATACATCAAATCAGAAAGGTAAACAAGTGAAGTAGTTAATTTAGAATTATAACATTATTTGACTAAGTACAAGTTCCTAGACGTTTTACATTTACACTAATTTCATTTAAGGTAAAAATATTACTTGTGTATTAAGTACAAAGGCAGACAAATATGGGGTAAGGTAAGGAAGAAGTAGCAACTAAAGAAAAAACTGTGGTTATCGAATATCTCCTATAAGGCAATCTGTGGGGAGGTCTATGTTCAGCAGTAGACTTTGATAGGCTGTAAAGTTAAAGATAACCTGGTGGTGAATAGCCAAATTGTTTGTAGTGCGAGGTGTATGATATTACAAACATCAATCTGTGTGCCAAAGCGATTATGCCAACTCCTCCGGGCAAGCCTATTTCAGGCAGGGATCACTTACAGGCTGTTAAAGTAAAGTAAGTACCTGGTGTGATGGTATCTACTGCAAAATAATATCTCTTTCTGCTGAGTTCTTAAATGAGCTCTTAAAATTGAAGATCCACATGGAATACAAATCTTCTAATGGAATGAGCAGTTTCAATACTTTGCAATATTCTTAGGCAGTTACAACAAACTGCATCAAGTAGATGTAACTGAAAAATTGGGAATGCAAATAAAAATAAAGAAGTAAAAAATATTAAATTCAGAAAGAATGTACATTACCTACAATCAACAAAATAACATAAAAATAATGTAAACAAAATTTTGCTTCCTGATGGAGTTTAAATATAATAAACATAAATAGTAGATGTATTTAATTAAATATTAACACTAATATGTATTCCTAATAACATCCATTTATTTTTATGTTATCTATATCTATAATATTAAATTCAGAAGGAATGTGTACATTCCTTCTGAATTTAAGCAGCATCTATTAACAACTACTAATAAAAACTGTGGTTGCCGACTCGTCTACTAAGAATGGCAACTATAGCAAGTATCCTCCTTTGAGGAAATCTGAGGAAGGTCTATGTTCAGCAATGGGCTTTTGATAGGATGTAACGGTTGTGGATATAGTTACCTGACAGACACTTTTAACATATATTTGTGTATATTTTGTGTGATTTTATTTTCTATTAATTAAATTAGATTTTACCAATAACATAACACTTCAATACTTTGACACTTTTAACATACTAATAAGAATTGTGTTTGTCATATGTTTTAGGTAATTCAACATAAATTATAGATTTTCCAAAATTCTAGGAGCAAAAGTAAACATGTATTATACACTCATATACTTTTAATTAAACTCGTCAGTTTTCATTTTCGAATGTCATTGGCGAATTAAATACATAATGTGGAATATTTATTAACCTGTATAATATAATCCAACACTTGTTGCATTGATTAGACATTCATATTAATTTGTTAGTAATATGAAGGGTTATTTATTAGTATTTTTACAAACTTAAAATAATTAAGTACTAAAACATGTATAGATCGTCAAGTGTCTGTGTAATGTGTAATAAATCGTACCATATCTCAATATTCAGTAAAAATAAAATAAAATGTAATACATTATAAACGAAACTTAGTAGTTTTCGTTTCCGTAGTATAATATTTTGGACTAGAACTTCGAGAGTGACAAAATAAGATATATTTCACATAAAAGTTTGAAACTTTAAATCAATTGTAGGTTTTGTACAGTTGAATTCTTCGCATTCCATAAGATAAGATACTCACCTCTTGAGAAATCCACAAATATAAAAGTTGGCGCACATCTGCTCCTGTCTCGGCTAGTTATTGTCTTCGCACAGTGCGTTGAAATCCACAAATATTATTTAATTGTTTTCAGTGTATGCTGATATTCCAGATAAGTAAGTACAAAAACAGCAGCCTGACGAATGTCAATGCCGTAAAGTAATACCGGTCGCCGGCACAGACATAGATATGATGCTTATATTATGATAATATGGCCGTCGGTTTTTACCCAGCACGGAAGTCAATGACAAAATAGCGTTTCGTTCCACGGTGTCTTTGAACCATGTTATATGATATAAGCTAACACTTTTAGAAATAGGATAAAAATCTCAGTGGTATCCCTTTTAGATATATATATATATAATACAAATAAGTACAAATATAATATGTATATAATAAGTTATCTTGGTAAAAATATCAAAACCACTCATTTTTTTAGATTTCTTGATTCCGTTTAGATATTCATAAAATGTATAGGCCATTTATTATAATAAATTGGTAACTTTTTTGTATGTAATACCATTAAGGGTCGTTAAAATTTCTAGTGGGTCCAAAACGACTGACTCCTTTTTGTACAAATCTTCTTGTCTATTTTGTTTTATGTTTTTGTGCAATAAAAGTATATTCTATTCTATTCTAATAAATAAAGTTTAAAATATTTATCAATATCATTTACGTTATTTACGACCCAATAACCTTAAAAATGACACCCAAGTCACCCTACCCATGATGATTTTTACATACTGTTTGTATGTAAAAATCATCATGGGTTGGGTGACTTGGTACATCCATCCATCTTTCCATCCATGTTGGTTTTAAGCCATAATCGATACCATTTTCGTAATTAACGTCCCAAAACCATAAAACGACACCCATATTGACATTTCAACCACATCGCACTCCCACAGGGGATGATGGTAGGTATTTCTCGTCTGCTACGTTGGATTTTGAAATAGTTGTTGTTTTCGTAATCAGCGACCCGATAAACCATAAAAACGATACCCACGTTGATTTTCAGAATTTGTCACCCTTTTCCACCTTTTAGGTTGAATTCTGAAAGAGCCTGAAACACATGATTACTCATTTATTGACAGGAGTACTCCTGTGAAGTTTCGAATAAAATAGTTTAACTAATCTTGTTTCCATACAAACTTTCAACCCTTTTTCACCCCTTATTGGTTGAATTTTCAAAACCTTTGACACGTAATTGCTTATTTCTAATCTTTAACCTAAAACAAAGTTTCAGGCTTCTTGCTCTAAAATGGCGGACTTCCATACAAACTTTTAACCCTTTTTCACCCTCTTAGGGGCGTATTTTAAAAATCCTTTCTTAGCGGATGCCTACGTCAATACAACTGTCTGTATGTCAAATTTCAGCGAAATCCGTTCAGTGGTTTTGGCTGTACGTTGATAGATGAGTCAGTCAGGTTTGCCTTTTATATATATATATATAGATTGTGGTCATCACACGTACATATCATCTACACATGATAGGAGTCATGAATTAATTTGCTACGTATTGGTTTACTTATCACTCATAATGTGACCTGCTACTTGCGCACTACTGAATAATAAATGTTTATTCAAATAACCATATTATTTACCACAGCTTGACAATATCTATATTTTCTAAAATTACAAATTAAAGGAATATTCATCATTCCTTTCTTTATCATTTATGTAATTATTTATCCAAAAATATTAAATAGTTCATGGTAAAACTTAATTAAAATATAAAATAAAATTAATTAACATTATTCGCGTTTACTTCAAAATGTCTTGAAACTACTCAAATCTTTATCTGAGTGAAATTAATTAATAATTAAATTATGCATGCAATATTACTCTTTAACAAGTTCAATGTAATCATTCGCGGTACATAAACCTTTTCCAATAAAATGGTTTTAACCTTTGTTTTTATTATTATATTACTTATAGTTTATATGGCATTAGGTAGTCTATTAAATAGTTTTATAGCTTGATTCCTAACGCTGTGCTCAACAAAAATCAGATAGATTTGAGCGATGTTGAAATTGTAGCGGTAGATGCGATGTTGAAGCTGTTTTATTTTAAGGAGATTTTCAACAAAGTTATTAGTAGTTTTAATTCGTACTAGTTAAAACGTAACGACAGCGTAGTGTCGTTGGATTTTGTCGTAATTTTATTATGACCACTAACGTTATTACTGTTTTAGTAACAACAGCACAACTTATAACAAAAATATAATTGGAACTGAAAATGTGTAATAACATGTTCATTTACACAAGTTTTGAATTAAATATATGACACGATTGCCTATGCCAATGCCGATGGAAAACAACTTAAGATGATGTTAACAAATAAACACTTCTATTAAAATAGAACGTTTAGTGTTTTCTTGGTTTGGTAAAGAAAGGTATTATGTCACAATTTTTTTAAACTAGGTGGCAAGACTCTTTTTGTGTCTCGAAGTCCGTCTACCTAAGGTACCCTTTTGCCTATTTCTGCCACCAAACACCTAAACACGCACCTACTTTTCACACAGAGAGTCTGTATAGGCTACAGGCTGTGAGGCATCTGTGGCCTTCGTAATTTGAAGTTGATTAGACATGGACACCTGCCATGGGCTTAAAAATTAAAAATAATAATTCATGACTTAATGACATGCAGATAACTCCATGAGCTCAATTAAAAGCAGTTATTGCGATATTACTGACAGACCCTTCAATTTTATTTATATGCATAATACATGTATAAATAAATGAAGCCGTAATTTACACAGCACTTTAACCTTTACGCAAAATTAAATTACTTTATTAAATGGTAAATGAAAATTAACAAAGGGGTCAAAAGCCATTTTATTAGACTTATATAATTTCTGTATAGCGATGGGCCTGTGATAGGCTGTAATGGATTGGATGAATATGTAGATATAATTTCTTTAAAAGGAAGGAGAGCGAAAATGTCTGTCTCATTAATGAAATTTTACAGAAGGTAATGCAATAAGCAAAATAAACAGGGACGTTCGCAGTCTTGATTAAACGAAACGAGTTATATCGGTAATATTTTAACAAACATAACCATTTTCTCCGTAATACACATTTATGCCTATTCCGTTTTTGTTGGTTTTTGTTTTTATTTTTATTTTTATTTTTATTGTTTTATAATAATTTTTATGGACCTGTCGAACGTGTATAAAAGTAAAGTTTGAGCCTGTATACGTCCCACTCCTGGGCACAGGCCTCCTCTCATTTCTGAGAAGGTTTTAAGCCAAGGAAGGGTCCACCGCGCTGCCCTGCGTGTTATGAACTTCACATTTCTTCGAAATATAATTTTTCTCAGTTCATACATGCTTGTTTTCACGACGTTTTCCTTCACTGCCGAGCACGTCGCAAATTAACAATTAAAATTGCAATTAACAACTCTATTGGTGCCGTCGGGGATCAAAACCTGGTTTCGCGTAGTGTGAAATTTACAGCGAGCGCTTAGCCCCTGAGTTAAGACGACTCATATTATAAAATTTTAATTATAAGTAAGAATTAATGAAAATGAATGAGAATAAAAATAATATTGCAGCTAGAACTGTGATAAGAATAATTATAAGAATTTTGATACATTTTCTGTCACATATAAAGTAAAATGTACCACTGAATTAAGATTTAAGAGAAAATGTATTACTTTTCTTGATATGTTGTGTTCCAAATTTCAGACAAGTACTAAAAATTTAAAAGAAACAACAAGATTTATGTCCTAGATTGCGTTGTTTCATTATTTTTCAAAGTAACAATTTTTTCTTTTCTTTTTAAACTTCCTCTAGCTTGGTTTGATAATTAAAAGGAAACCATTCTGACCACAAAACCGTTGACTTGGAAGTATAACCACTCAAATTAATGAATAAGTGCTCTTAATTGCTCACAAAATGCTCAATTTAAATCCGCAATTGCTCACACTATTAATTAATTATTTAATTAGTTATTAATAATTAAAAGTACAAAATTGTTTTTGCCTATTATACTTAAAACCAATGAACTTTTCTTAAAATGAATAAGTGCTCTTAATTGCTCACAAAATGCTCTATCTATTTCACCAATTGCTCACACTATTAATTAATTATTTAATTAGTTCTTAATAATTAAAATACAAAATTGTTTTTGCCTAAGCCGCTAAGATTAATGAATAAGTGCTCTTAATTGCTCACAAAATGTTCAATTAAAACCCGCAATTGCTCACACAATTAATTAATTAT
Source organism: Parnassius orleans (assembly GCA_029286625.1). Lineage (NCBI taxonomy): Eukaryota > Metazoa > Arthropoda > Insecta > Lepidoptera > Papilionidae > Parnassius > Parnassius orleans. The sequence goes on along the minus strand of JAGSMP010002492.1, from coordinate 2,136 downwards.
TTAATTGGTTGTTAATAATTAAAAGCACAAAATTGTTTTTGCCTAAATCACTCAGAGTAATGAATAAGTGCTCTTAATTGCTCACAAAATGTTCAATTCAAATAACCAATTGATCACACTATTAATTAATTATTTAAGTAGTTATTAATTATTAAAGGTACAAAATTGTTTTTGCCTATTATACTTAAAACCATGAATTTTTCTTTAAATTATAAGTACTCATAATTGCTCACAAAATTCTCAATTTAAATCAGCAATTGATCACATTATTAATTAATTATTTAATTAGTTATTAATAATTAAAAGTACAAAATTGTTTTTGCCTATTATAATTTAATCTTAAAACCAATGAATTTTTCTTAAAACCAATGAATTTTTCTTAAAATGTATAAGTGTTCTTAATTGCTTACAAAATGTTTAATTTAAATCCGCAATTGTTAACACTATTAATTAATTGTTTAATTAGTTAATAATTAAAATACAAAATTATTTTTTGCCTAAACCGCTTAGATTAATGAATAAATGCTCTTAATTGCTCACAAAATGCTCAATTTAAACCTGCAATTGCTCAAACTATTAATAAATTATTTAATCAGTTATTAATAATTAAAAGTAAAACGTGTTTTGCCTATTATTTTTAAAACTAATGAACTTTTCTTAAAATGAATAATGAAATTAATTGCTCACAAAATGCTCAATTTAAATCCGCAATTGCTCACACTAGTTATTTATTATTTAATTAGTTATTAATAATTAAAATACAAAATTGTTTTTGCCTAAACTGCTCAGATTAATGAATAAGTGCTCTTAATTGCTCACAAAATGCTCAATTCAAATACACAATAGCTCCTATAAAAACACGCTCCACCCCAGTGTCGCCTCAGCGATACTAATCTTCCATGGATATTCTGGCAACGCGTGTCGCTGTACGAACAAGTGTCCCGGACGGAGTCTTTATTTGAACCACCCAAGTCCTACTGTCTTTGCCAGGAAAACCCTTTCGACCACCCGCACTGCCATATGCCACGCTGCTCATTTGGACCAACGACTTGGACTAGATCCCCAATTTATAGAGGCCTTTGCTCACGATTCCATTTACGTCTTGGTAACAGCTCGGGCAGAAACTCCAACCCATCGCTCCCAAACCTTGTCCGCCAGGCGTTGTGCGATACGCCACTGTTTCCTGAGGTAGATGTCTAAATCATCATAAACCCCAAATGTGGGCAAATTGGTGGACGTTCCCAGCAGGAAATGGTTGGGAGTTAAGCTTTTATTACTTCCTGCCTCCACGGAGACATGAGTGAGCGGTCGACTGTTTACTAAGTTTTCGACTTCAGCCAACAAGGTTATAAGGACTTCGAGGTGCACGTTCTTTTAGTACGACCTTTAGAGCATTTTTTACAGTCCGTATAAGGCGCTCCCAAGCCCCACCCCAATGCGAACTGGAAGGTGAAATAAATGTCCATTCTGTGTTGAAGTTTAGTGCTTGATCCTTCAATGCAAACTCATCCAGTTCCTCAATGGATTTTAAGAGCTCCGTGTTTTCACCTCTGACGTTTAAGACTTTTAAATGAGCTGCACAAATAAACGTTTAATTACGAAATATGAACTAGAATTATGAACTGGCAGACACAAGAGCAAGAGATGGTAACGATTCGGCGTTTGAGATCGGACTGACGCTCCCGAGGAGCGCCGGGCAGCAGCGTCCCTTAAATGCTGACACCGCGGCCTTGATGAGACACTTACCTAATCACCTTAAGATGATTATTAAGCATTTTACTTAACATTGACAATCTATAACAGCCCCCCGATTTAGTGTAAACTACACCTTTTTTCTTAAGTGAAGTTTACCTATTTTAAAAGTAAATGAATTATATTCTAGCCAATTCTAAGAGAGGGTCCCGTATTGATATTTGAAGTGCTAATTTCATCTAATTCGTGGTTATTATTTTCAGGAGTATTATTTTCTTTAGATTTCCTTAGTCTTTTGTGTATGCCAGTTTTATACAACTTATAGGTAATAAACAATACGATAAAGATTACAATTACAATCATAATGCTAGAATAATACCTTTGATACAGAACAATATGTGGTTTTTCAATAATATTATTAAGGCTTTTCAGAATTTCAGGATT
>JAGSMP010002491.1:0-21203 GCA_029286625.1 Parnassius orleans | reverse complement strand
TTTAGATTTCTTTAGTCTTTTGTGTATGCCAGTTTTATACAACTTATAGGTAATAAACAATACGATAAAGATTACAATTACAATCATAATGCTAGAATAATACCTTTGATACAGAACAATATGTGGTTTTTCAATAATATTATTAAGGCTTTTCAGAATTTCAGGATTATCATAAGCTAGCGCTGGAAGTGAGAAAGGAGCAAGGGACCGCGAATACCAAAACTCCTGCGGAGCCCCAGAAAACGGAGGACCTTTTCTCTGCTGGGTGGCAAGTGGTGAGCCGTAAAGGGAAGAGAAAGGCATTAAAAAGGTGACTTGCCGACCTGACGGACTATCAAGTGGGTCTATCCTGCTGGCAGTGGTGTAAAGGCCAAGAAAAAAAAGGAGCAGCGAAAAAAGGCTGTAGAGGAAGGGCCGCGCTGGCTGCTTCCAAGAGCAACACCAAGAAGGCTGTACTGTGACTGTTGTGCTTGGGGTTAGAACCAGTAACCGCACTGAAACTGGGGAGGATAAAATCCAGCCCAAGTGGAAGGCGCGGCCGCAGGCTGACGCAGCAGCCTTAGAGGCTATGCTGTAGCTAACCCAGATTCACCTACACATACAACAAGAAGCGACTTTAGCTGCCATTAGACTCAATACCTTATATCTTTGGAGTAAGAGTAGAGTACCGCATACAGGTATAATTGATAGAATTTACTCAAAAATTCCTATCTTACAAGCCAAGTACGATGAGATTCCTAAACTATTTGTGTTCGATAAGAAATATAAGATACAATTAAATGAAACCAACTAGCCGGAGGGATTAAACCCAAAAGAGCTTAGGGTTTTCACGGATGGTTCTAAAACAAATAAAGGTGCAGGAATTGGAACTTTCTCGCAAGACGTCAATATCTACATATGGGTACTTATGGGTACCCATATGTAGATATTGACGTCGGATGTTCAGGCAGAATGTATGGGTATCATCCGTGCGGCCATAGCAATAGATGCTAGGTAGGTAAAAGACTTCTCCATCAGAATACTGACCGACAGTATGGCGGTACTACAAGCTCTGAGTTGCAATGTGGTCAACTCGGGGGACTAATATATGAATACCATCAACGATTAAATGAGGTATGTAAAATCAACAATGTGACTCTGCAATTGATCAAGGGACACAGTGGATCTAGGGGCGCGTTGGTGCTGATAGAAACTCAACAAAATGTTACACGTGAGAGTGGCAGCCAACCACTTTACGGAGAATGTGTCCGGGAAGCACGTGACTAGGTTCGGTGACACCCGAGGCGGGGACTGTACTCCAAGAAATGTCTCCTAGATCCATTGCATCCATTACAGCCTATAAAACTCCATTTCTGAACATAGGCCTCCCTCATAGATTGCCTCATGGTGGGATATTTGCCATAGTTGCCACGCTTGGCAAATGGGTTAGCAATCGCAGTTTTTATTATTTTGAGTTGTTATCAGGAAGATGCTGCTGCCCATCCCCTGATTTATTTCCCTCTGTCGCTTCTTACGAAACCCACGGGATGATATGGGGTAGTGGATATTCTTACATTGCTACATCCTAGATAATAGAAAATATTTTAAAAGTTACATGGCATCGAAGAGGCTCCAATACGCATTTGCGGACTATCGCCCAATATATTATGTCCTCAAAATACTTTAACATTTCAGAAATCCTGATTTCATCAAGATATTTTCCTTTATAGACGGGAACGTAGTGGAGAACCAATTTATATTAAAATTTGCAATAACAAAAACACAATAACAAAATAAGCATTAACAAAACTAAAATGAACATCAACTCGTGAAAACACATTAGCGCGATCTATGGTAACTGACGAAAGATCTTGCGGGCCCATGTGTACGTACCCGATCGGTTTAGATCGACCTAGTGATTTACGGCACGGGCAGTGAGCAGCAAGCAGCGGGCAGCGGGCAGCGATAAGCGGGCAGCGGGAAGCAGGCATCGAGCAGCGGGCAGTAGGCAGTGGGTAGTGGGCAGCGGGCAATGGGCAGCGGGCAGTGGGCAGCGGGCATGCATTAGGCTGGTGTGCCTGAACCTCGCCACACTGGGCGGTTATGGCGGCGGGCTGGGCACATCTAGCAAGCAGATCTATTGGGTAAATCTGTACATATATTGTGGCTAGCTAGTACATTAATACCACTTGTCAAGCGTAGCGATTCGGGCGGCAAGACATTTGTAGAATAGGCTTTGACATACTGTAGGGCTGTGATTTGTATGTAAGAGAGACCACTGCAGCTCTGACTGTTCCACCTACGAAAATTTTACGAAATCATCATATTCTTTCCCCTGTTTTCTCCTCAAAACTGAAGGGATTTAACTTTTTTTTCAAGATTGTTAAGATCGTGGTGACTCTGCCAGTGTTTTTAATTTTTTGTTCGTAAGATTTTTGTAATTTGTAGAGCTTTCCATATTAAACTAATTTCCAGAACTTCCGCTGCGATTTTGATATATATGTTAAATTGATTCTTTATGAAATAGCCCGAACAAGGAATAGGACGATTCGAAGATCAATACATTTTCCTTAAAATGGCCTTTGCAATTACTGCTACTTTAATCAACACGGTATAGGGATAATGTTATTGACAAAATAAAAAAGTACTGACCACTTTAAAATGTTTTTTATATCATACTGTTTCGTCATTTATTTCAGATTGATTCCAAATTTAAATAAATAAAAAAAATGTGTTTGCGGTAAAAATTGAGCTAAACTATAGGGAGCTATTTTTGTACTCAAAGTAATTGTTATTTTTTTTGTTGAAAACGCTATTTAAACATCTTTTTAATTCAGCTTGGGTTAATTGTGATAATTTGACATTTTATTGCAATGCTACGTCGACATATAACGAGAGAAGATATATTAAATACAGTGGGAATGCTGCAGGCTGTTGCTTTTCAACGTGACGCCGCTGCGGCAATAAGCACTAGGCAAAATGTGATTTTGAGGTTAAGGTCACGCTATCTTGCCACGGAGGATGTAGCGTAGAGACATCTAAGACTAATCCGCATTACTACACCCAGACAGGACCTTTTTTTGGAAATTGCTGCGAGAAGGCAACCAAAAGTTACCGCGATGCAATTGGTCCAAAGGCAACAGTCTGAACACTAGGTGCTTGTGGAAAAACTTCTTCTAAATCGCACAGTGGTGGACCGCCAATCATCCAGATGGCATGGATAGTATCGCGAGTTTTGTCGCGATGTACGATGGTGAAATTGAGCGGCTGTAATCAGTGCGAACAATTCTCAGATCACTCCCCGTGGTAGATGCGATAAAATACGCAAAGAGATGCAACATCTCTACGCAGTGCCAGTGAATCGCCGATTGAAAGAACTCGGTCGTCGACGATTTGAACCGCTCTGCGCTGGATGCGGTCAAGTGGAAGGAGCTGGCATTGGGGAGCCTCAAAAGATGGGAACAGTATTCTTGTGGGCTGAACCTGCGCCTTGTAAAGTTGAAGGCGGTGTGTCGGCATGAAATACTGTGCCTGCTGAGCACGCTGCTTATTAGAGGCTAATTTGGCCTTCTCTTCCAAGTGACACGAAACTGCACGTCATTCGATATGTTGATGCCGAGGATTCCGATACTGCCTGAGGCAACAAGGGGAGTGCTTTGAAACTGAGGAGATACGACAAAGGGGTTTTGTTTTTAGTCGTAAACGCGCAAACTTGTGTCTTCTGAGGATTAAGCTGAACTAGATTTAGTCGCCCCCAGTTCGAGACTTTGTTCAATAAATTCTCGACTTCAGACACAAGTTTGTTCCGGTACTCGGCGACGTTTTCTCGAGAAATATTGGCACGGCCGGTGCATAAAGCATCGCCAGTGTTGTCGTGCTCCGCCCATCTATGAGTTAGGTAACCTAGAAGATCACCAGCTGAGCGACCCCGACGGAAACCGTACTGGCGGTCACTAATCAGCTGGTGATCCTCAAGGTACCGCATGAGCTGGCAGTTAGTAATCGTTTCTATTATTTTGGAAAACAAGGAGGTGATAGCGATAGGCCTGTAGTTGGACGGATCTGAGCGGTCGCCTTTTTAGGATCGCACCAAAGCTGTCTTCCATGAGTTCGATATATCGAATAGCGAGTAGGAGTACAGGAAAAGATACGTTAAGCCTGGTGCCAACTCCGGAGCACACGTCTTCAGCACAATAGTTGGGACTCCATCAGGCCCACTCGACTTGTTGACGTCCATGGAGAGGAGTGCTTTGCAGTAAACAGCACACAACAGACCTGCATGGAGCACTCACTACGCGGGTCGGTCGGCGGTGTGTTCCCCCCGTCATCGAGAGTCGAGTTGGAAGCAAAGAGGGAGCCTAGCAGATCGACTTTCTACTTTGCGGTATGGGCCAGTGAGTCGTCCACCCTGTGCAGAGATGGCAGAGATGGCTGACAGAAGTTCCATTGGACAACCTTGGCGAGAGACTAGAATGCACGTGTTCCCGAAGGAAAGCGAATTAGTTTCTCGCCAATTCTGCCGATGTGTTCTGACTTTGCCTTGGCAATGACACTTTTGAAGGACCTTGAGGCGGAATTATACTTATTTTTAAGAGCGCTGGTGTTTGCATCCCGAGACTTGGGCCTCCGCGAGCTTTCGTGACACTATACCGCCGGGAGTAGAACTGTATGTTAATATAAGTTTTTAGTTTAAGTTTTTTTACTATGGTAATACGTATTTTATAATAATATAATTTTATATCTATAAAAATAACCTAAAAATGTATCTTTCATATATCAATAATTTAAAATAAACTTCTCGAATCTTGACTGGCTTAACAATTTATTATAATTGCTTAAAATTAAACACGAAATTGTATTTGAAACTAATGGCTTTCATTTGAGAAAATTACTTTAATAATTACTTTGTTATTTTGTTGGTATTTAATTATTGGATTCAATTAATTTGTATAACGTTTACTAGAAATTGAGCTTGTTAATTAGATTTTTTATTTGATGTTAATTAATGTATTTAAGAATTTAATGTGTAAGTTAAAGCATAAACATGGACATACTCTCCATCCAGGATTTTGTCTTAATTGCCACGCTTGAAATGTTATCAGGAAATTGTACTGCCAATCTCCGGTTTCAGCTTCCCTCTATCACCTCTTATGACACTCTCGGGAAGATATGTGGTAGAAGATTTTTTACGATTTTGATAACTTTTACATATTCTTGCGTCATATGTTTAAAGAAACCGACCTGATGCAAAGCTTTATACAACCGCGCTATGATAGGTACACTACTTCAAGACTAAGCGTGTGTGCGTGAGCACTGGCGGCATATGAGGAAAGAAACCGTACAGAGGCAAAGCTTCTAAGGAGCGCTCTTCCATGGGGAAGGCCTATTTTTAGTAATGGACTTTTATAGGCTGTAATGGATCGAAGTATATTCAAATAAATAGTTCGTTATGTAAGTATATTATAATATTAGTAATCTATGGTAATAGTGGATGTCCATGGGTTGCAGTCGCCACTTACCATCAGGTGTACTGTTAACTTGTTTCTTACGTTTAAATCTTATATTTAAATTTAATAAAAATTAATATTAATTACATCGAAATTAATTTTAATTAAATTTAATAAGTTTCTTATATTTAAATCATAGCTTTTGCCCGTGGAGTCATTCAGGAAATTCGCTTAAAGCGACGTTGCTATAATTGTTTTACTTATTTGAACCGCTGTAAATCTACTAAAATGCATTTTTAGGTAATACGGATACGAAATACGGATAGCGTAAGATAAAATGCAAATTTTAACAAAAAAAAAACGTAAATATGACAGTACATCCCTATTTATATTTATATTTTTATGTAACTAGCAAAGATTCCCTAATATAACTGGAAAATCCAACACTTTTTCGTACCAAAGTTATACCACACACACACACACACACACACACACACACACACACACGCACGCACGCACGCACGCACGCACGCACGCACGCACGCACGCACGCACGCACGCACGCACGCACGCACGCACGCACGCACGCACGCACGCACGCACGCACGCACGCACGCACGCACGCACGCACGCACGCACGCACCACGCACGCACGCACGCACGCACGCACGCACGCACGCACGCACGCACGCACGCACGCACGCACGCACGCACGCACGCACGCACGCACGCACGCACGCACGCACCACACGCACACACACACACGCACGCACGCACTCACGCACGCACGCACGCACGCACGCACGCACGCACGCACGCGCACGCACGCACGCACGCACGCACGCACGCACGCACGCACGCACGCACGCACGCCTGCACGCACGCACGCACGCACGCACGCACGCACGCACGCACGCACGCACGCACGCACGCACGCACGCACGCACGCACGCACGCACGCTCGCACGCACGCACGCACGCACGCACGCACGCACGCACACGCACACGCACACACACACACACACACACACACACACACACACACACACACGAGCCGAGGGTTAGAAAGAAAGGGAATGAAACCGGCGGAAGATGCGGGCGGTATCGTGGAGCACCGCCTTCTGCATTTGAGTCCGAAGCGGTCCGTCACGGTGTCCCAGTCGCCTCAGGTGACCTGAGGCTGGCCTGATATATATTGTATTTATATAATATATATTTCTTATATATTTCTATTAGTAATAATAATAATAATGTCCTCCAGATCGAATTTTGGTCACGGCGACCAGCCTCAACAGAGACTAACCACCGGCGCAGGACAGGATTATAGTGCTGCAAATGTGCTAATAGGTTCACTCACTCTCATAGTCCGATGGGACGCTAATCCGACACGACCGGAGAGAGATCAGGCGCAAAACCAACGGCTTTACGTGCTTTGCGAGGCACAAGATTTATATTATAATTTTAAATTTCTTTCCTTGCTTTACCACTTCAACCAATCACTGATTTAGGATTATAGTGAGTATCGAATGTAAATGTATGAGTTTGGCGACGCTGGTTGTTATAATTAATTTTAAATTACGCTCCTTCTACATTTTTTTTAGTACTATGATTATATGTAACTTTTTGCAAAATTATTAGTAACTAGCGTAGGGTAAGATCTAATGAGGTATTATTTAGTTTAAGATAAACTAAGACCATTTATTTAATCAATCTTTCGGTTTAAAAAAAAACAGTCCATGTTTTTTTGGATAAAATACAGCCTAGTTCACTCCCGGTATTGCTTTCTATTTGTTCGTGAAGTTTTATTACAATCGAATTAGCCGTTCCGAAGATTAGCCCAGACAGGCAGACCAACAGACAGACAAAAATTTTAAAAATAGTTATTCATGTCTTAACAACATTTAAATAACTCTTTAGATCTATATGAGGCAATTATTTCAATATTACAGACAGACACCTTAATTTTATTTATATGTATAGTATTAAAATAACCCCCTTGCTCAATATGAGGCAGTTAAATTAATGTTAAAGAGACATAATAAGACATAAACACTCACGCCTGTCACCCAGAGGGTAGGCAGAGACTACGGACTTCCACTTGGTACGATCCTGGCACACCTCTCTCGCCTCCTTTACATCCATATATCTACGCATACACGCTCGTCGGTTAAGGGTACCCTAATCTGGCCCATTTTCAATATATCGCCAATTTGGTCGATAAACCTTCGTCTAGGGCGTCCTTTCCCGACTCTGCCGTTCACTTGCAGCATAAATTTGCTTTGTCACTCTTCTTCGTTCATTCTTTCTACATGACCAAACCACCGAAGCATTCCTTTCTTAATCCTGGTCACAACGTCATCTTGCAAACCACACTTTTCTCTTATCACACTATTTCTCACCCTGTCATTCAGATTCAGCCCTAGCATACCCCTTAATGACCGCATTTACAGCATTTATTCTACTCATGCTTCTTCTGCCAGACCCAACTTTCACTACCATACATTAAAGTAGGGTCTAACACAGCATTGAATTGCCAAATGCCTTTTTTGACACATTCTGACTTCACAATAGCGTGTAGAGCCCCATTCACTCTATTTCCTGCGTTCACTGTCGTTCTATATCCTTATCATATCTACCATCCCTACTAAATAAACATCCTAAATATACAAACTCATCCACTTGCTCAATCAACTCCCTTCTATTCTTATTTCACATAACGTTTTACTTTCTTCTGTTTCAAAACCATCACTTTCGTCTTACGCGTTCACTTTCACCTCTTTATTTTAATGATCGGTTCATTAAAGTAACCATCATTTGCAACTCGGCCGCCGACGATGCAAATATGACTTGATCATCGGCGTAAAAGGCATTTGACGGTTAACTCACCCATTCTCAACCCACATTCTTCAACTTTCAAAGTTTGCAAACAACTGTCCATAAATAGGTTAAACAGCCAGGGGAAGCTACACAGCCCTGTCTGACACCTTTTGGATGCCAAACCAGTCCGAGTAGACCCTGTTGATCCTGACACAAGCACCAGAGTCCCTATAAAGAGACTTCAATGCCTGTATCAAGCCAGCGCTCAAACCAAATGAGTTATGTTTGCCATAACACATTCCTGTCCACTCTGTCATAGGCCTTTTCCAAGTCCATGAAACAAAAAACTCTGGTTTTGGCCAAAACTTCTCCGCATCATGCGCATGGAAAATACTTGATCCGTACACCCCATTCCTTGAAATCCAGCTTGCACATCCCAAATTTTTCCATCAGTTTCTTCCATAACTCTTTCAATTAACACCTTAGCATACAGTTTACCCACAATGCTAAGTTGATACTGCAGTAGTTTTTTTTGTTAAAGAGAGACTCTTCAATTTTATTTAAATGGATAGATTTTTATGTGGTAGGACTCTTTTTATGCATATATTATAGGTCTTTTAATATATACTCTGTAATCTGACACGGCCGGACAATCAGGCGTGGGACCAATAGCCTTACACCGTAACACTGCAAATTATTACAATATATTATAGAAAACAAATATTTTATTTTTGCCTATAAGACGACAGATGTAAACGAAACAGTAGATGGGCGACAGCATCTTCTTGACAACAACTCAAAATAAAAAAAACTTGCGGTTTTAATATGAAACAATAAGTGCAACACTTTGTTAAGCAGAGGACTTTATTATTTTATTTTATTTTTTAATATTTCACCTTTTTCAACCTCAACAGAAACATAGACGTAAGTAAATGCTTTTGCAATATACATATCTCATTATCTTCATTATAATCCCGTCGCTTCTTGTTAAGAACTTGTCTGCGGTAAATCTGATGATGTAGGCTGTATCAAACTGGAGGTCTTACCACACTTTTTCCTAACCGGACTCCCAACTCTGAACATGACTTTAATGATAACATTAAAAAAACAATGATCGAAGAAACACTTGAAGACTAACAAACTTCAACTGTTGTCATATTATTGCCATAAGCGAGTACTGGATCTACTTCAATTTATATATTATATTTCTTTGGAAATTACAGATTTAACAAGGCAAGACTCAAATAATACCCAGCGTTTTAGTCCAACATTTTGAATTCATGATCAAATGTTGTAGCAGCTTCTAAACTAATATCTCGGCTTAAATTATAAAGAAATAAGACCTGCGATATATTGCAAAGGCCTTATAGAATAATATACCCCAGCGAAGAGATGAAATACAGAGTAATAATAATTTATTTATTTTAGAAATACAAACAGACTAATATCTTCATAAATATTCGTCGTGAAGTTCTATAACTTAATAACGATACGAATATTTATGTCCCTATACCTACCTACCTTGTAAATTAGCCTTATTTACAAGGTAGAATCATGTTGTAGCTATATTATAGTTGTAGCACGTATGGGTTAGCACCACCGGGATAAAACTACGCTGTCACAAAATAAAAGCGAGAAATAGCAGCTTTATGTTGTTGTGTTTCATATGGTGAGTGTATAGAACCGAAGATCCTTTTCACTGGAAAAGAGGCATCCCATCATATTACTCAGGAGTGACAACACATGTAAATTTTGATTATTAATCGAGGAAAGATGTAGATCGTTCTGGGCCGCAGTATCCACTTACCACCAGGTGGACTGTGTGCTCGTTTATTTATTCCCTTATTCTACAAATAACTTAGAAAATGGTAATAAGAATCGCTAATTATAATCATACATATATTACTTACTTCTGATTCGATTTAGAGCATTTTCTTCGATTAGTCACAAAAATAACAAACAAAAAAACGAAATTTTTTACATGCCATGAAATAAAGGAGCTTACAGTTTAAATCGAGCTAGCCACAGTTGTGAATAAAAAGTTTTGTGAATATTAAGTTTAGTTTTTGTTAAAAAAAATATTTATTGATTTTATTGACACCCGCGGAAGATCAGCGTCGAGTTACTTTGTCAGTACCAAGATTATGCTGAGTTGGGTGTAACTTTTTAGTAACCATTCATCAAATTTATAACATACTAGCGGTCCGCCCCGGCTTCGCACGGGTGATTTCGGGATTTCCAATTGTGAATCTAAACCATCCAGGGACCCACTTAAACACACAAAAAATTTCATTAGAATCGTTCGAGCCAGTTTCGAGTTTTAGCAAGACTAACCGACAGCAATAGATTTTTATATAGGACTAGCACTTTACCCGCGGCTTCGCTCGCATGAACTTGAATTTAGAAATATCATTAAATGCTATTCCGTGCCTAATTTAACAAAATTCGACTACTTTTAGAGTCACCTCGGTGTCTGTGTCTCTATGTCTGTCAAAGATTTTTTTGAATTCTGAAAGACTATTAGACGTAGATGATTTGTATTTGGCACAGATATAATAGCTACAGGAACACGTGCATAACTGTGTATGTCTAGAATCACCTACTATTTTTTATATCGGGCGTGTCTTCCGATGTATCCATAAGAAAGGTAAATTGTCTTGGAATCAAAATGTATTATTATTATTGAACTATTATTGGGGTATTTATATAGTATTCTCATCTGGTTGGGCTGAATAAATATTTTAAAGGAATAATAAATAAACATAAATATATATTTAATATACTAACATAAATAAATAAATAATACATAAATAAACAAAAACCCAACCAGATGGAAACCCTCGGCAGGGGAGACCAAACGGCCGAGGGTAAGGGGGAAAGGGAGAGAAACCGGCGGACGATGCGGGCGGTATCGAGGAGCACCGCCTTCTGCATTTGAGCTTGGAGCGGTCCGTCACGGAGTCCCAGTCGCCTCAGATGACCTGAGAGGCTGACTGGGATTAACCCGTTCGCAGAGACGACTACAGGTATAATTTCGGTCACAGTCCACCCCACATGTCGGTCACCTCGTGAGCCAGGTCCAGATATTTTGTTATTGAACTATTTATTGGGGTATTTATATAGTATTCTCATCTGGTTGGGCTGAATAAATATTTTAAAGGGAATAATAAATAAACATAAATATATATTTAATATACTAACATAAATAAATAAATAATACATAAATAAATAAAAACCCAACCAGATGGAAACCCTCGGCAGGGGAGACCAAACGGCCGAGGGTTAGGGGGAAAGGGAGAGAAACCGGCGGACGATGCGGGCGGTATCGAGGAGCACCGCCTTCTGCATTTGAGCTTGGAGCGGTCCGTCACGGAGTCCCAGTCGCCTCAGATGACCCGAGAGGCTGACTGGGATTAACCCGTTCGCAGAGACGACTACAGGTATAATTTCGGTCGGCAGTCCACCCCACATGTCGGTCACCTCGTGAGCCAGGTCCAGATATTTTGTTCGCTTATCTGTTTCGGCTTTCACGAGGTTCTCGTCATACGGAATGGTGATGTCGACCAAAAATATCCTTGACTGTGCCCGGTCCATCAGCACAATATCAGGCTTATTGGCAAGAATAGTCCTGTCTGTGATGATGGCCCGGTCCCAGTAGAGCCTGGCGCGGTCATTTTCGAGCACGGCTTCAGGCAAGTACTTGTAATACGGCAATTTCCGGTCCACGAGACCGTATTTCAGAGCGAGCTCCTGGTGTAGAATTCTGGCTACTAAGTTGTGCCTGTGCAAGTACTCAGAGTTAGAAAGCGCCGAACAACCGGAGATGACATGCCCAGTGACCGCCGGGATGGCGACAAGCTCGATGACAGATGTCGACGGTGCCATCCCTTAGGATGTATCTCCGATAGTTGTTGGTCTTAATAACCTGATCCTGTATCGCACAGACAAAACCCTCGGTTTCCAAAGAGGTCACCAAACGTAGCCAGTGGAGGGAGGCAACTGTGTCTACGAAAGGCACATGTAGAGCCTTGTAGAACCTCCCGTGGAGCTCCTTTCCATACGGTCTCCCGGTCGGAAATGCTCTGTACCTGCTGGTCTTGCCATTGCTCGTTGGCCAAGGATAGAGGGTAAGTCCTTTATCACAAGAAATGACGTCCCTATAGAATGGATCATCCGATCTCGTCAGAAAGTAATTACGGAGGCTGCACACTTCGCGATTATGCATGGTAAGCGCGCTTAAAAGCCACGCCCACCATGTTTCCGCGGCAAGTACAGCCTCATAATCGACGATCTCGGTGATGCATCCCATGGGACGTCATAGTAGTGCGGACTTTTCTATCCAGGGCGTTAAGTTCAGTTTGAGTCCACCCATGCCAAAGGTATATATGAGAACAGGCATGACCCAACCGTTATATGCGTGTGTCTTATTCACACCGGACAAAAGGCTGTTAAGCACTTTGGTCAAGCGTGCATAAAACATATCGCAAACTGACTGCTTCATACCCGCCTCATCGATACCGATGTTCTGTGACATACCCAGGTATCGGTATGTTTCAGCCTCAGAAAGGGTCCTTATGTTGATGGGCATAGATAAATCTATGCCCTCAGAGTTAAGCAACCTTCCCCTTTCAACATGGAGGACCGCACACTTATCCGTCCCCAGCTCCATTCTAGAATTACTAAAATCACAAGTGATGTTTAGCAATTCCATAAGATGGGAGCGACTGAGGCGAATAATTTGAGATCATCCATATAGAAAGGTGGTCACTTTGTACCTCCTTCCGAAGCTGAAATCCTCCCCGAGTCCTCCAGTAAGGTACTAGAGGGTTCAGGGAGAGGCAAAACCAGATTGGACTCAAACAATCGCCCTGGAAGATACCCCTTCTTATCCTTATGTGGCTTTCCGCATCCGTCATCCGCTCGCCTAGATGACAAAGGATTGTACTCCATTGCCCCATACACTGCCCGAGGAAGTCTCTAACTGTACAGTCAATCTTGTACAGCCTCGAGGACCCTCTTTAGCCATGTATGGGGCACCGAGTCGAATGCCTTTTTATAGTCTATCCAGGCGGCGGAGAAGTTCCGACGGTTGCGTTTAACCACTTTGCCAATGATCGCGTCAATGAGGAGTGGTTCCTTGGTTCCACGACCACCGCCCCGACATCCATTTTGAGCGCGCGACATCACCTGATTTAAATCAAGGTGACGAATGATTCGCGTACTCAAAATGGATGTCAGTCTTATATATGGTGGGTAGACACGTAATGGGGCGGTATTTATAGGGTCTGTGGAATCATGGTATTTAGGAACCAAATGAGTGATCCCAGTAGTGAAGAGGCTCGGGAGCGACTTTTGGTCGAGAGCCTCTTGAAACTGTCGGGCAAGTACAGTGACACACCACGAACCCCTTCAGCCAGTAGTGATGCAGTCCGTCGAGTCCCGGACTTTTCAGTTCAGCCCTACGGACCGCCTCAGCTACGTCATCCCGCGTTATGATGACGGGGTCCATGGGTGTTACACTCGCACACTGACTCGCCACAACTTCCGTCCAAGGGCCCTCGCTGTGGTTTACGGGCTCTGACCACAGGCCGCGCCAGAATGCAACAGTGTCGGCCTGATTCGGCTGGGCCCGTTCCACGTACCATTGGTCGCTCCAATGACTCATAGAGCCTCTTCTGATCACCTGAAGAGACGATTTTGTTGAACCGTCTTGACCTCTCGGTATATCGCCGAATCCGCTTTCCCAAGCAGCGATTCTCTGCTTCAGGTCGTCTATGCGCTCCGTCAGTTTTTGCGTTATATCCGGCTGGGACAAACTGACATTTGTCCCAGCAAACGCCATCCTGACGGCGGTGCACAATTTCGGCCTATTATTGCCCGACCTGAAGCTTATCAGTCTGCCGATGAGAGTTTCCTTGTTTTGCGATACGGTCCTCAATCCTTCTTCTCCAGGCTGGGATAGCGCTACTTTGCCCAGTAGCACGTCCAGATGGGAAGTTTGCACCAACAATGCGGCAAACTGCCAAAGCGGCGCCAAAGAGTATTGAGTCCGTATCGCAAAGGTCCCGGCTGGTTTCAAATAGGTTGCCAGCAATGGGTTCAGGGCCGTCACGACATCCCGATTCCGCTTGCTTAGGTTATGCGAGGAAGTCGCGGTCGATTTTCGAGAGGCGTACTGCGCGTTTCCACAATCGCCTCTTCCAATGTACCTCATTTGCTCTAGTTCTAGTTCTGGGCGATTGTTTCATCATCGTCTGAATCAACCACAACTGGGGATTCACGGCGGTATCCACGTGTGGGTTGCTCTGCAACCTGTGGCGCCGCATTCACAGTCGTAGTATTTTCATCCGATGAGGAAACAGCCTCACGTCGTAGCCGCCGAGTTCGGTGCCATCAAATATGTTTGAGCGCAAGATATACCGAACTCGGTCTGCCAGGTTTTGCTCGGTGACGGTTATAGATGGCTCCAGCTCAGCAAAAGTCGATGCATCCTAGCCCGGTACGCAAAACCTCCAATTTAAAATACGCCCGCAATGCGTTGCTGTTTATTGAACTATTATTATTATTATTATTATTATTTACATTTTACTCTTTACATTAATTCATAATTAAAGTCAATTTAGTTTTAACAAAATAATGATGAATTTCATGGTCTTCTATCAATTTACGGTATAATGTTTATTTGAAATATTTAATTCATATCATTGGTCCTATTTAATATAGATTAGTACCATAAATAGATGTAGATATTTTTTTTACGTTCGAGTAGACTTCAAAATTTCATAAATGCAGTTCAATAATAATGTACATACTACACATGGAATAAAACTAATGTCACGGATTTTATCACGTTTAATTTCAACTTTTTTTACGAAAGTTTTTTTACGCATCTTTGGATTAAAGTTCCATAAAATCCCGCGTAAAGGAACATCTCGTTAATGTAAAGCACCGACGCTCCGGGAAGTCTAAAGTATGTCATTTCATATTATGTCAGTGATATGTTTAGTATCGTCCCAACCATTATATCGGATCTGATAGACAAAAAATCTTTGCATTAGAACACCGACTCCTACGAATGATGATTCGCGAGGCTATTGAAATTCAAAAACATCCTTATTTAAATAGGGAAGATGGCTGAGTACTACCATCTGCCAAGGACCCCATAATTAATAAAATTAAATTCAAACCCAAGCATACTACTGCAGTAATTTTTACCAACTTTAATACTACTGCATCTATTCTATTCTATTCTATTATATTATTACTATGACATCAGGTGGTCAAACACCTTAGTCCTCCCGTTACCATGGGTGCTGTAAAGTGCCCAAAACATCGGAAATTAAAAAAATTAAAATTAAACACAAAAAAAATTCCTTAAAATTTGTTTTATTCCTTATAAATTTTATTCACAGTGAATGTGGGAAGCACTAAAATCATTAACGGGAGTAGAAAAATGTTCGCCTTGTTGTGGCGGTGCAAGAGAATCTGCTACCTCATACCGTCCCATCGTAAGAGGCGACATAGGAAAATAAACAGGAGATGGGCAGCATTATATCTTCCTAACAACAGATCAAAATAATAATAGCTGCGGTGGCCAAACCGCCTACCAAGTGTGGCAACTATAGCAAATATCCAGCCACTTGACAATTTATGGGCGAGGCCTATGTTAATTTTAGTGGACTTTTGATAGGCTGACGATAATGAGTTCTACTCATCTTTGCAACCCTTAATATTAACGTTAGAGTAAAAACAAAAAAGAACATAACCAAAAATATGAATGAAATATAAACTGCATATATTGCCCCATAAAAGGTAAAAAAGTAGCAGCTTACATGCATGTTACATCAATCAACAGATTCATCCTCGAGGGAATCGTACACGTTTTGCTCCCGTGCCATGATAAAAACTCAAGGCGAACTAAACGGCCCTCGTATTTGTTTAAATACAATTCATAAAAACTGAAACTAAGCTTTTGCATGATTGTTGACCACATCTACCTACCTAGTAATTACACATCCAATGATGCCACGAACGAATTTTCAATTATTTAGATCGTGTATTCAGTAGTATTCTATTATTTAATTTTATCATGACTAACAATTTTAGTTTATTTAGAAGTAAGTAGATGGCGCTATTGTTAGATGAAATAATGAAAGCCAAAATTATACTATCTAGTAATATCAGCGATAGAAGCGAACAATATAAAAATCTCTTAGAGTGTTGAATAAGCATGCTATTATAAATACTCTAATAAAAGCCTTATCAATTTTCATATTTTTGATATACGTCATTTTTATCTATTGAAATTATTACACTTTTAAAATAAAATAACGGAAATACTAAAATACTAAACGTTAGAATTTTTAAAAGAATTTAAAATTTAATTATTTAAATTTTTGTAAGTTATTTATATTATTTACTTTATAACTATGCAACTGAAGCCAAAATATACTACTTTTTCCATTTGATGACAGATGGCGCTGTTTTGATAATAAATCGGTGTAATTTCAAATTATTTTACCAAGGCTATAACTATATTTTATTCTTTATTTATAAATATGGTATTTATTTGAAAAACACCAGTCATACCGCCTATAACTAAGATATAATAGAAAATTAACATCTAATGTAAGGAAAATACTTGACACTCTTTTTTCGAAGTTCCGTAATCGGATAAAAAGTAGCCTATATGTTGCCCGGAGTTACTATCTACCTACATACAAAATTTCATGTAAATCGGTCTAGTAGTTTTTGCGTGAATCCAGAATACACAGACAGACAGACAGACAGAAAGACAGACAGATAGACAGACAAAACTTCTAAAAACCACTAATTTGGCTTCAGAACCCTTTAATTAGTCCCCTGGACTTGTTTTTTTAAAAATATATTAGAATTACAGACACGACTTTTCTACAGATTTATTATATGTGTAGATTATTATTGTAAGCAATTTGCTAAAATGTGTCACAAAAATACTCTATACATCGGTTTCTTATAAATTTCGAACTATAGAAAAAAGCTCAATATCATTTACAAATGAAACTTTATTAAATTCCGTTTATTGCGCTACGCGAAAAGTAAGAATTTCTTTTATAATTTATTGAAACGAGATATATATAGCAAGGGTCTTTGCCTATATCTCATTAAATTTTAATAATACAAACATTATACAGAATGTTCGGAAGGTCGATGCAAAGCCTTAAGAGGGGGACAGGTCACCTTGTGGAGCATATTTTTTGAGCAGGTTACCCTAACCTAATAATATAAAACTAATGTCTTAGAATTTTTAGTGACAATTATGATTTTTGGCAACTATCCAAAAATTTGATATTTAATCGTTCATAACAATTAATTTTTGCGTTGAAGTCTCCCATTAACACCGTATAGTGGGTTTTGAGGAATGCATGGCTCTAGAAATATCCTCATATTCCTCCATCGGGGGTGTGCTGAGGTTGGTGCAAACCTGTATGACCTTCAGCGAATACCGTTTGGTGATTCTGAGTATAAGGTACGCAACCCTCGTCGACACACTCCCAATCTTTATAACGTTGTTAACGAGAGATGTGGACGATAACCGACACCTCCTTGGGACAGATGGTCGCCTCCGGTTATAGAACAAGTTGCCGGATTCGATATTACCGTGCCCTCCTCTTCGGACCTCGGATAATCCTATAATATTCCAGCGCAACTTGTCTCATCTCTTCTTTCAGCTACAGGATCTTCTCGTCAGTCCTCAGAGTGCGTGCATATAAGTTGCCAGGTCGAGTCGTCGTAGGTGGCAACCGAACCTCCACCGTAGACTTAGCACCCCTGCTCCGCCGTTATCATGGTCGCCACTGTAGCCAGGAATAGCGGGGCCGCCAGACCATCCGTCTCTTCGCAACTGGGGGTATATTACCGCAGTTGCCACGCTGGCGAGCGGGTTGGCAACCGCAGTTTTTTATTGTTACCTGTTATCAGAAAGATGCTGCTGCCCATCTTCTGCCTCAGTTTCCCTCTGTCGCTCTTACGACACCCACGGGAAGATATGGGGTAGTGGTATTCTAACCTGCCCCTACACGGGGCTAGCTACCGTAGGCATAAGAGAACGGTGAGCTGAAAGTAGGAAATTCGGATTAGGCAACGGAACCAAGGGCCAGCAGCTGGCCGACTTCATGGAGAAAGAGGACTCTTTATGATGAACTCTTTCTTCCAGAAGCGGCCCCACAGGAAGTGGACCTGGTCGAGCCCCGACGGTTCGACAAAAAATGAGATTGACTTCATTATGACGACTAGACGCCAACTGTTCAGTGATGTCTCAGTGATCGCGAGGTGAAAACTGTAGCGATCACCGAATGGTTAAAGGCACACTGAACCTAAACGTTAAGTTGGAGGTGTCGTCTAATGAAGTCAACGTCCCCTCGTGCTCTAATCCAAAGTCCCGAAACCTTTCAGCTAGAGTTACAAACCGTTTTCAGTGCCTAGAAGATTGCAAATGCAGTGGACGATATGAATGACAAACTCGTGAAACTGTTCATGCGGTCGGAGCTAAGTTTTGTAAGACCCGCCGCAGAAGAACACAAAAACTCTCCGATCACCTCTTAATCTCTGGCTGTTAGACGGGAAATGAAGCTGCAATCTTCAGTAGATTTGATAGCATACAGCAACTGAACAGACAGATTCCAAAATGCATGCGGCGGGACTTACGCAACTTTAATACTGCTTCGTGAATAAGCGATCGAGTGGAATCCGGCTCCAAAGTTTTTGCTAGAGATCTGTCTGCCAGAAAGAGCCAACTGTCGAAGCTGAAGACCGAGTGGCAGCGTCGTTTCCAGGACACCTGAGATTTTAAGTGAGATTGAGAGATTCTATGGGCAGCTGTACACATCATCGTTGGAGCCACACGCAAGTGAGAGTAACGATCCAATAGCAAGTCTTATCCGACACTATTCCGATGATATTCCGGACGTCAGTCTGAGTGAGTTTAGAATGGCTCTCCAGCATCTTAAAACGGCAATGCCCTGGCGAGGATGGAATTACAGCGAGCTTGAAAGCGGTGGAAAACCGATACTTGTAGTCCTTCAGAAGCTCTTTAATTCCGTCCTCCATGGTGGCATTACACTGGAAGCGTGGAGCAGTAGTGGTGGCCTTGTTCAAGAAAGGCGACAACGCTCTTTGAAGAACTACAGACCGATTTCCTTCTGAGCCGCGTCTACGTGCTGTTTTAGAGAGTCATTACGAATCGTCTCGCACGCAGACTCGACGACTTCCAGCTTCCCGAACAAGCCGGTTTCTGAAAAGGCTTTAGCACCATAGACCACATACATACCCTTCGGCAAATTGTACAGAAGTCCTTAGAATACAATTTGTCACTATGTCTGGCGAATGTGGACTATGAGAAAGCCTTTAATTCCGTCCAAATTTGGGCGGTGCTGCAGTCCCTTCAGCGGTGCCAATTCGACTGTCGGTATATCGAGGTGCTGAAGTGTTTGCACAGTAGGGCTACGATGGCTATCCGAGTACAGAACCAGAAAGATGAAACCTATCCAACTGCAGAGAGGTGTAAGACAGGGTTACGTAATATCCCCGAAACTCTTCACCGCTGCATTGGAAGACGTTTTCAAGCTACTGGACTGGAAAGGATACGGTATTAACGTCAATGGCGAGTACATCACTCACCTTCGATTCGCCGTCGATATAGTCCTTATGGCAGAATCGCTGGAGGACCTAAGCACTATTCTCAATGACCTCAATAGTGTCTCCCAACGGATAGGTCTCAAGATGAACATGGACAAAACAAAAATCATGTTTAATGTCCATGTCACACCCATGCTGTAGTTGTTGGGAGCACTAAGCTCGAAGTTGTTGACGAGTATGTTTTATCGACAACAGTCCGACTAGGTAAGTCCAACTTCGACCGAGAGGTCAATCGACGGATTCAACTCGGCTGGGCAGCGTTCGGGAGATAAAGACCCATCTTCTCGTCAGGCATACCTCAAAACCTCGAAACTAAATTGTACAAACAGTGCGTGTTGCCAGTGATGACATACGGAACTGAGACATGGTCCTTCACTACTGGCCATATGAGGAAACTCAAGGTTGCTCAGCGAGCTATGGAGAGGGCTATGCTCTGTGTTTTTCTGCGTGATAAACTTAGAAATGAGGATATCCGCAGTAGAACGGAGTAACCGACATAGCCCAAAGGATTAGTAAGTTGAAGTGGCAACCATATATAGCTCGATGAACCGACAACCGTTGGGAAGAAAGGTTCTCGAGCAGACTCGTACTGGCAGGCAGGGGCGTCCCTCCACCAGATGGAGTGACGACCTGGTAAGACATGGAAGTCAATGTATGCAGGTGGCTCGGGACCGTGCTTTGTGGAATTCCGTGGGGGAGGCCTATGTTCAGCAGTGGACTTGTGAAGGGCTATAATGATGATGATGATGATGAACAATTATTCCGGCTACAACTAAAATAGACTAGAATAGAAAGCTTAAGTCACTCTTTTATTAACGCGTTTAAAAAAAAAAGAAAGTAGACTTACACATTCAAACATTTTTAGAAACACCTAGAACTCATGCCCTTTCTATTGATGTGAAAATACCTACCTATTTCTCAGAATTAGAGCGCAAAACCCGAAACTCTCAATAGCTTTTGTTGTGTGTTGACAGTATTCAACATATATTCTTCACTGGTGACTACGTGTCTTTTCGAAAATTTTGTGGATAAAATGAGTTCTTTCACCAATGAAGAGTATGCTGATATCGTTTTCATGTACGGCAAAGTCGATGGAAACGGGTTTTTAGCACGACTATTGTATTTATTTATTTAAGTACACCAACGATTGTTGAAACAGTGAAGATATAGTAAACGCACATCAACTTAGATACTAAAATGGCTTCATCAGCGTCAGGTTGCCCGATGGTTTCCGCCAGAGTATTCAATCCAATGAAGACCTCAACTGGCTGATACGTCAACATA
>JAGSMP010002490.1:0-22307 GCA_029286625.1 Parnassius orleans | reverse complement strand
AGGCAGTATGTTTTTAAATTAAAGTTTGACATAAAATTATCGGAAAATTGAAGTATAATAAGGTTATTAGTGAAAACGTGTGTGTGTTAAATACTTTAAAAAATTCCGTATAATCATATTATACGTAATTTTTTAATACTGATAATTGGTAAAAGTGTTTGAAGACTTTAAGTGAAGACTCGCACTGCAGCAAATTGGACTAACGAAGGCATTGACGACTTTTCATACCGGGCGGCGCGCCACTTAGAATGAGGTGAAATATATGACAGATCTCAGTTAATTTGTTAAAAAAGCGAGGAGATTAATGTTTCTTTTTGAAATTTTAGTTATATATTATATTAATAAGGTTAGAAATAGTTAAACTAACATATGGATATTTCAAAAAGTAAAAAAAAATTAAAAAATTAAAAATGTGTGAAAAATTAAAGAATACGGCACTGAGGCATTGTTTTGTGTATATACATACTTTAGAAACCAACAAACTTATAATAAATAAACAACAAATTTAGAAATCTCAACTTTTCTATGATGTCAACTAGTGACATCTGGTGAGCGTAAGATTATTAGCCCTCATTGTTCTATAACCCTCTATTAACAACAAAGATGTTTTAAGTATATCATTTTCTTTTATTACATATTTCTTTTTTGTATTGTTGTAAAATATATTGTCAATACATTAAATAATACAATTTATACAAGTATTATAATATAATATATAATTTAAATTTTTATGCGGTACTTATCTTATCTAACACCCTCTCCGAAATTAGACGAGGTTAGTTCCCAGCTGTGGGACGTATATATTTTGTAATTTTACTTTGCTTTATGAGATTTTAAAGTAACAAGTTTTCTTTACTCCCCAGAAAAGTTTATCGCTACAAATTTTAATCGTTAACTCAGAATGTCCTATTTATAGTGTCGGAAAACCTTCTATTTTAAAAATAACGTCTAATTTATTGAGAGAGGCACAAAATATTCTCAGGCCCAGAGCAACAGGTTGAGTATAAATCGTATAAAATATAAAATATGCTCAATATACAATATGCGTTCCAAGTTCAATTGAGCAACGTATATTATGAACATAGAAATTCAAAGAACCAGTATAAAATTATATCCCACACTTGTGCGAATCACAATGGCTCCAGCTGTTTGTATTCTAGACTAGAAAGGACAAATACGGTTAAGTATTTGGGTATCATGATTGACGGTAGATTAAGCTTTCAGGAACGCATTTACGTAATAGCAGCAAGAACGCGCAAACTAATTTATATTTTTAAGATCCTACGACTTGTTGATGATAAAGAGTTAATAAAATAGGTTTACCTTGCTCTTGAAGAATCACAACTTAGTTACTGTATTTCTGCCTGGGGTGGATCGCCTAAAACCTTATTAATAATTTAAAGAGCTCAGAGAGCTATTTTAAAAGTATTTTTTTTCACCCAACCATCGATGCTTATAAGCAGAGTAAGGTCCTCATAGTACGTCAGCTTTATATTCTGCACACTGTTTCTATGCAACAATCTTTACTGACATATGAACCAAAGCTAATTAAAAACCGGCGCAGAAAAGACAGTCTGTATAAAAACATTGTCTAAAACAAGTTTTGCACATCATTTCTACGGCTATCAGGGTTGTAATCTATATAATATAATAAACAGGATCTTGTCTATTTACGCTCTTCCAAATACGAAATGTAAGGCTGTAGAAAGGGACTGGTTGCAATCATTGGATTATGGTTCTACGGAAAGTCTACTTCATTAATGGGTACTACCAGAAACACACACACACACACACACACACACACACACACACACACACACACACACACACACACACACACACACACACACACACACACACACACACACACACACACACACACACACACACACGCGCGCGCGCGCGCGCACACTCCTAATATAAATTGGAAGTCTTATCTCCTTATCAACTGGAAATCTAACTAGCATACGTGTTTTTAATTAAATTTTTGCTATGTTATACCTATTTCCGTGGGGTGACGATCCTGGTGGTCTGTAATACACTTGACTGGAAATACTTCCCTTAAGTTTGTAGAATTATTCCTTGTATCATGTACTCTACATCTACATCTAGTGTATGTTGTGCTGTATAAATATATAAATAGAAATGATAAATATACATGAATATACATTATTAATGTAGTGAAATAAATACATAAACAATGCGTAAATAAATGAAAGCCAACCAGATGGAAGCCCTGAGACCAAACGGATGAAGGTTAGGAGGAAAGGGTAAGAAACCGGCGAACGATGCGGGCGGTATCGAGGAGCACCGCCTTCTGCATTTGAGCTTGAAGCGCTCCGTCACGGAGTCCAGTCGCCTCAGATGACCCGAGAGGCTGATTGGGTTTAGCCCGTTCGCAGAAACGACTACAGGTATAATTTCGAAAGTAATTATGGAGGCTGCACACGCGATTATGCATGGTAATCGCTTATAAAGCCACGCCCACCATGATTCTGCGGCAAGTACAGCCTTATAATCGACGAGGCTATGATTATAAGGCTTATGTATTATTATTATTATTATAAGTATTATAATATATTAAAAGCTTAAATTTATTAAAACTCTGCTTAAAATATTCAAAATGCATTAAATATTAGAAATACAAGTCGATTGAAAACTGGGTCAAAATGTTTCCAAGTTAATGAGAGTGTTCTTGTAATGTTGCAGCGTGTTTTTGTATTACTGGAGGGTGTTCGGGTAATAATTGCTTATATGAGGGATTTGTCGGAAACACATACACAAGGTCCTACATATATATAGTGTTGTCGGGTGCCTGACTACTATAGTACTGTTGCACAATGTATAGTCCTATATTAGAGAACTATGATAGTAACGTGTACGATACAAAACAATTAATATAGGTCTCTTAGATGCATAAGCATTATGATAGCAGAGTTATGACTTGAAGTCCCATATATAAAAGACATAATAGTGAGCTCTATGAAATAAAGCAAATATGTGGGAGGTCTCAAATATGTAAAAGCATAAAATTTATAGAATGGGACTTCAAAAGGATTATTATAGCGGCGTGTAGACTGCTTTACAGCTTCCGGGACCGAGGTAAACTTGGACTTGCTAACCGATACATATCATTTTATTGCCGGTGGTAAGCTGGTTTGTTGTAACAATACGATTTGCCCGTGGACATCGCACACCCTTACCGTTTGTGGGTGGCGTCTTAACGCACAGTGTTATGATACGTCGGCTATCTTTCGAATTAAGGTAAGTGTGTTTGGTAGTACTTTTAAGTGCAGCAACCATACTCAACTCCATGTCTTAGTGCAATAGCGCTATGATACGAGGGTTTTTGGCTACTGACGTCTTAGTAGCGTGCTACTATGTACGTTGGTGCTATTTTTAGTTAACAACAGTAGAAATGGAAATGCCCAAGTTTGGCCATGAAACGCTCAACAATTTGCATTTGTTAAAAAATACATCTTTTTTCTACCGACTTTAAACAGGAGGAGGTACTCAATTTGACTGTATGTTTTTTTATATGTGTTACCTCTTAACTTTTTTCTGGGTGAACCGATTTCGATGATTCTTTTTTATTTGAAAGCTGGTGTCTCATATGTGGTCCCATATATTATCAATAGTTTTTTTTTAATCCCATATTATTGATCAAGGTTTATCAATAGTTTTTGAGTTATTCTTAATAATTTGTATTGAAGTCCGTTGTACAAAATTTTTAATTTAAAATTATTTATTGTTATTAATCGCGGTATTCATTTATCCAAACAAGATTGCAACATTTTTGTACAAAAAAAGGAACCGAAAAGATAAAAATTGAATTAGGTAAATCCGTAATTCATTAGTTTGTGGATAAAATAAAAAGTGTTGCCTATTACAAATCTTAATGATTTCTTATATTAACGCGAACACTAAACATTGAATAAAACTATTTTTACGGTTTTATCGCGTTTAATTTTACTAATTTTGATTCCCGACGTTTCGGTGCTTTACAGCACCATGGTCACGGGGGACTGAGGTGTTTGAAGTCCCAATGTCATAGTTAGCCCGCTACCTTCAGTTTTTGAATATTAATTTTGGTCCGATCTACGCAAAATGAGCTTACAGTATCTTGAAGTCTTGCAGTGGTATGCTTGGGTTTGGATTTAATTTTGTTAATTATAGGATCCCAAGCAGATGGCAGCACCATCCATCTTCTCTATTGAAATTAGGATGTTTTAATTTCAATAGCCTCATATCATCCTTGGTAGGAATCGATGTTCTTTTGCGGATTTGTGGTCTATCAAATCTGATGTAATGGCGGGACGATCTTGAACATGTTCACAGACTGCAGACTTCATAAAGCGTCAGTGCCTCACGTCAGCTATATGTTCTTTCACGCGGGTTTTAATGGATCGTTTTGTTTGTCCTATGTAAGAGACCATTCACAAATCAGCTTGTACACTCCTGCATCTTGTAGAGGATATTACACGACGAATGGTAAAATTGACTAATCTTCTTCGGCGGAAGTATGTTTTAATGGAAGCTCGCTTCAAAATGTATAACCTTGTCTGTGACTCCTCGGCATAGGGTAGTACAGCAGGCACACGCTCGACTGTGGCCGGCTTCACTCGGTCACTGTGACGTAGGCGCCGGACCCGGCTTGTTGTCTTGCAATACTTGCTCGACGTGCTGAAGCTCGGCGGCCAGATGTTTTCTGTCACAGATCCCTCGTGCTCTCTGAAACAAAATTTTCCCACGGTAACTAACTGTGATGGATGATGGTGCGATTCACCATTTAAATATCGGTTGGTATGGGTCTTTTCCTACACAGTGTGACCAATAGTGTTATCAGGATTTCGGATGACTAAAACATCTAGGAAGCTAAAGAATTGTTTTCCTCTAACTTCATTGTGGTGTATTTTTTAAATTTGTGGAATTAAGTGGTTTAAAAATGCAGTTACTTTGTCAGATGGTAAAATTGTGAAAGTGTCGTCTACGTACCGCTTGTAGAATCTTGGATATACAGGAGCAGTAAGAAGGGCTTTCTCCTCAAAGTCCTCCATGAATATGTCGGCACTGAACTTCGGTGCCGAAACTAAATCTACCCAAAGACGAGATTAAAGCGTTGTACAACTTACGCAACAGACCAGAGCTCACGATTCTCCGTGCAGATAAAGGAAATGCTACGGTAGTAATGGATACGTCAGATTATAATTTCAAAATACAACAACTTTTATCGGACGAAAGTACGTACAAAAAGGTCAAAACAGACCCTACAACCAATGTGCTTAAAACAACAAGCGATCTGTTAAAGAATTACTCCGAAAAATTAGATCTCGACGTAAATTCGATAATACCACCATGTACCAAACCACCGAGGTTGTATGGGTTACCAAAAATACACAAACCAAACGCTCCACTACGTCCTATAGTGAGCCAGATCGACTCACCAACTTATAAAATGACTCAACACTTGGCAAAGTTCTGTCACCGCTGAGAGGATAAACCAGAGCACACACGAAGGATTCATACCATTTTGTTAGTGAGATAAAGACCTACATCTCGCTGAGAATGAAACTATGGTCAGTTTTGATGTTCAGTCACTATTTACATGCTTACCTATTGAAGACTGCATCTCAATTGTAACCAGAAGCTAGAAGAATACAACATCCATACAGAATATGCAGTAGTACTGAAACACTGCCTTACATCTGGCTATCTATTGTGGAAGGAGGAGTTCTACAAGCAAGTAGATGGCGTAGCAATGGGCTCACCCGTATCTCCCATAATGCCGACATATTCATGGAGGACTTTGAGGAGAAAGCCCTTCTTACTGCTCCTGTATATCCAAGATTCTACAAGCGGTACGTAGACGACACTTTCACAATTTTACCATCTGACAAAGTAACTGCATTTTAAACCACCTTAATTCCACAAATTCTAAAATACAATTCACAATGAAGTTAGAGAAAACAATTTTTAGCTTTCCTAGATGTTTTAGTCATCCGAAATCCTGATAACACTATTGGTCACACTGTGTATAGGAAAGACCCATACCAACCGATATTTAAATGGTGAATCGCACCATCATCCATCACATTAGTTACCGTGGGAAAATCTTTGTTTCAGAGAGCACGAGGATCTGTGACAGAAAACATCTGGCCGCTGAGCTTCAGCACGTCGAGCAAGTATTGCAAGACAACAAGCTTCGGGTCCGGCGCCTACGTCACAGTGACTGAGTAGCGGCCACAGTCGAGCGTGTGCCTGCTGTACTACCCTATGTCAGAGAGTCACAGACAAGGTTACATTTGAAGGAGCTTCCATTAAAACATACTTGCCGCCGAAGAAGATTAGTCAATTTTACCATCCGTCAAGTGTAATATCCTCTACAAGATGCAGGAGGTGCAAGCTTGATTGTGAATGGTCTCTCTTACATAGGACAAACAAAACGATCCATTAAAACCCGCGTGAAAGAACATATAGCTGACGTGAGGCACCGACGCTTTGCGAAGTCTGCAGTCTGTGAATGTTCAAGATCGTCCCGCCATTACATCAGATTTGATAGACCACAAATCCTCGCAAAAGAACACCGATTCTTACCAAGGATGATACGCGAGGCTATTGAAATTAAAAACATCCTAATTTCAATAGAGAAGATGGATGGGTGCTGCCATCTGCTTGGGATACTATAATTAACAAAATTAAATCCAAACCCAAGCATACCACTGCAAGACTTCAAGATACTGTAAGCTCATTCTGCATAGATCGGACCAAAAATTAATATTTAAAAATTGAACGTAGCGGGCTAACTATGACATTGAGACGTCAAACACCTCATTCCCCGTGACCATGGATGCTGTAAAGCAGCCGAAACGTGAGAATTAAAATAGTAAATTAAACGCGATAAAATCCGTAAAAATAATTTTTTCAATGTGTAGTGTCGCGTAAATATAAGAAATCATTAATATAATATGTTAATCAATTGTGTATTTTAAGGAACTGTGGAGGACAGATCTTCTCAAATGCGGACGACTCTGCGGTTGTTTTCTCCGGTAGTTCTTGGTAAATAGTGCAAAATATCGCTGAAAAGGGCTTAACAGTTATTTCTAACTGGATGAGCACTAATCTACTAACCTTAAACGCCACAAAAACTAAATACGTGTGCTTTTCTCTGGATCAGAAAACCCAACCAGAAGCTAAGTTTCGGCTCAAGGTTCATACCTGTGCGAATCTCAATAAAAGTAGTTGGTTATGCCCAAGTATTGAACAAGTTATGATTAAATACCTAAGTATTATGGTCGATCAAAGGCTCTCCTGGCACATTCAACTTGAAATGATTATTGTGGATTTGCTTATCTGAATAGCTTATCTGGATCTTTAAAATCTAAGGTATGTTATGGTCAGTACTTTATTAAACAAAATTTACGTTGCCCTTGCAATCCATACTACTTACTGTATTCCTGTGTGGGGTGGTGCGACTAAAACTAAATTTCTTCACTTAGAGAAGTCATAGGTCACTCTTGAAGGTTATGTACTTTAAACCGTATAAATTCAACACATAAACTTCATAAAATCTGTGGACTCATATTGGTTAGGAAATTATATATTTTGAAACTTCTTCTTTACCTTCACCAAAACTACCTTTCGACCCCAGTAAAGTTAACGTCAATAAAAGACGTATCGAAAAATTTGCACCATCTCGCGTAGTATATACTGCTTTGCATGTCGTCAACTGACATCACGGTCCGCTTACTTATAATACTTTAAATCGAAAACTATATATACCTGAAAATTAAATGAATGTAAAGGATATTAACTAATTTCTTATCAGTTTAAGTTATGATGAAACAGAAAACTCATAGATACAATTGTGTAAGTTCCATACACTAATCAGACTCACACATACCACACTTACACAACCTCTCACTGTTAGTAACCCCGATCCCAAGACATGAAGTCGTAGGGCAGGCAGACGACACACACACACACACATACATATACGTGCACTTACATACATATACTCTCACACACATGCACTCTCTCTCTCTCTCTCTCTCTCTCACACACACACACACACACACACACACAAACACACACACACACACACACACACACACACACACGAAATGTATGTAAAATTTATTTAAGCTTAACTCTTTTTGTAATAAACTTTTCTTTATTAATTATGTAAGTACTTTTCAATCATAAAAACTATAAAATGGGTTGAAGAGCGAGGTATCCCCAATACAAGGTTGGAAATTACTCTCTGGGGCATCTCAAAAACATGTATAATTAATTTTGAAAATAAAAGTATTTATTATTATTATTATCTCATAACTGCCTTTTGGCTACATCTGCCGTTGCATTGTTTGGTGGAGCATATGTGTTGACCTCATGCAGGTGGTAGCTGGAGGAGATTCGTGGAGGCTCCGGCCGAAACGCTCAACGGGACCCCATTCCCTTGTCAGGTATTTAATATAAATATTGTGAACCTTTTCCAAGCGGAAGGATTAATTAATAAGGAATTGACTGATGTGAACTTGATACAAGTGGAATAGGGACTTCTTGAGCCCTGTCTTCGTGAACGGGTTCTTTGCTTAAAATAATTATAAGGCACTACCAACAGCTTATCATTACTCTAGTGAAAATTCATTCATTTTAAATAGGGGCCGTCAATACAGAATTATGAGGTTATAATTTGATGTCTTTGAATTGGAAAGGTGTCTTCAAGACACCTTTCCAATTCAGGGACAACAACAAACAGACCCCAGCAAACATCATTCTCCAGAATGGTGTTTGCTGTTGAGACTGGTGTGGGGCTTAAATATTAATATCGATTATTTTATTTAAGGTGCGTGCATAGCTGAACCAAAATAAAATTTAAAGTGAAATAAGTCGAAAGACTCAATTATATTAAGTAAGGACACAAAAGTACTACAAACTATTATGTAAAAATTGGCGAATACAAAGAAAATTCAAACTCAATTAAGGCTTTCATCGTCTGTACAATAAGCTGATGAGGTTACCGTTTTAAATTTGACATATTCTTCCTTACCACCATGTCTTGTTTTATAAAGAGGGAAATAAAGGCTTGAATAAAGGAATGAAATATACTTTAGTGTACCAATAAATAAATAAATAAAAACCTAAATTATATAGAGTCACAATAAGTTATGTAGAGGTACAGTTGGCGTCCTTATCGCTTAAAACAATCTTTACCAGGCAAACAAATTGCAGAAGAGCCTTTTCAAAGAATGGCACCTATGTTCGGATCCTTCTGTGAGCTAGTATCAAATGTCGTGAAATTTACATGATTGAATTGAGCACAAGACTCTGTAGAGTGTTTGACTGCGGCGCTAAGGGACCGCAGCTTTAAACTCCATACGAAAAAGGGTTAGTGTGGCATTAAATTAAGCAGATATTTACACAAATTCGCACCACTTTATTATGATGTTATATTATATTTTAACATAAATGTTTACTAATAATGTAAGGAGGAAGTTTCTCGTTCTAGTAGAATTAAATTGAGATCGTAATACCTGTTATCAGATAATGACATTTTACAATCGGTTTAGCTTTAATTTTAATTACAAATATTTATATTTTTATACGTGGTAGAGCCATGCAGCGATATTAGTAGTATAGTTGTAGCACGATGGGTCGGCTCGACCGGGAAAGGACCACGCTCTCACAGAATACCAGCGTAAAATAGCAGCTAACACTGCTGTGCTTCGTATGGTGAGTGTTGAGAACCGGAGACCCTTTTAATGGAAAAAGGCATTCCATCTTAGTCTCACGGTTGACAACGCATCTGCATTTTGATTATTTATTGAGGATAGATGTAGATGTCTATGGGTCACAGAATCCACTTACCATCTGGTGGACTGTGTACTCGTACTGTGTCCTCCATCCCATAAAAAATTGTTGGCCAACTTACTGGGTTAGCTAAATTAGGTTTTAGGTTTTATACTTGCAGAAAGGTACTCTAAATGTTACGACCCTTTCTATACCCATATTCCACACACACACACGTAACTCCTGACATCAATTCTAAAAGATCCGTGACTAGATTCCTAAGAGTTTATCTAGACGCGGATCTTAGTTTAATATAATTTTATTTGATAACAATTACTAACCTTCTTTTGATATCCACGAGGCTATAAATAAGGGAATAAATTTAATTTATTAAAACAATGTTTATAACAATATCAAACAAATATTTACGCTTGCTTTTCAATGTTTTGGGGCAATTAAACGAAATAAACAGTGGCATTTTTGTTTGAACAACACATTATTAAATTGAGTTAAGTGAAGCTACAGCCTCAATACGTCCCACAGCTGGACACATGCCTCCTCTTAATTCTTTGTTTCCTTATTTATTAGTATTACTCTTGTTCCTCGGTCTTTTTTAACTAGAGGAGCTAATCCTCTAGTTAAAAAAAAAAAGACTTATAATAACTAAGTAAAATAATAAAACAAAATCTCATTACTTTAACCTTTTTCGTTCTTATCTCATCAGCACTTGGGATTTTCTTACTTTGCCTTAAGTTAAACCATAAAGTAGTAAGCACACAAACCTTATTATTTATGTGTAATCATGCATAACTAACCAGCTAGTATAAGATAAATTTACCTTACTTTTAAATGAATGCTCTTATTGTTTTCGTTTTCTTTTATTTGCTAAAAATAGTTTGGTTTTATATCCCATTACGTCTGAATCATATTTTATTGTCACTCTAAAATAAATATTGCCGGCCATAAAAAATAATAATAAAATATTTTAATTTATAAAGGACTAAGACTTGTCGATAACAATGTAATAGTGCACTATCCTCGTAGGCAAACATCAGGCAGGGCGCCGAGCGACGTGACCTCTCTCTGGGAAGCCTAGCGGCGTATATATACAATAATCTATGCAAGCGGCTATCTAATTTGAATTGATTCAATCGCGGAGTTTTATTGTGGTTTTTGTGGAAAAATAATAAAGCTATTTTATTTTTAATTAAAAAAAACAGGTAAAAAATATGTTCTCCAAACTAACTAAGCTATTATTTTATTAAATCAAGTGACATAAATTGGTGAAAATAATCGTTTTACCCACAGCATTTTCATAAAAAATTCACTTGTTTTGAATTATTAATTTCTTATGTATATAACCTAAATTAAAATATCTTTTCTTGTAACTATTATCCTTGGTGTTTGTTAGATTGATTTTATTATTTTTGTTTCGTAAAATTGTTAGCCATTTCAGATATTTTAAGCTTTGAAATTGACGCTAAAAGGTAAATTAAGAAAACCTCTGTTTAGTTTTATTAATAGTATCCACAAATTCTGTATTAATATTGAAAGAAATTTCTTATAACTATGTAGACTATGAAATTTCCAAAAAGTTATGAGTAATTAACATTAATGTAAGATAAGCGGTTGGTGGATATTAACAGGACTGAAAAGTACTGTTTTGAGCTAATCAGCGTTTGGAACGTATATACGTCCTTAATAAACAAGTGATTTTTTAATTTAAAAAAAAAATACTAGGTTTTCTAATCATATTCTTGCATTGTCATCCGAATTCGAGATATATTCAAAATTTCAAGTTTCCAGCTCATCGGGAAGTTAGATTAAAATCAATTACTAAATTCCACCCGGGACGACAGACAAAAAGAAATGTGACTTAATAAAAACGTGGTAAAATAACAAGCAACACTAAATTGTGAATACATTATTAATTCAAAATGGCCTCACAGCAATTAGTAAATTTCAGTCGCGTTCCGAAGGGCAACATTTTTTCTTGTAATGAGGCATCCCATCTTAGTTCTCATTGGCGACAATGCGTCTGCCTTTTAATCGAAGATAGATTTAGATGTCTATGGGCAGTAGCATCCGCTTACCATCAGGTGAAGATTCTATAAAGCACCCGAATGTTATACATATAATAAATGCGATACAGTTAATAAGAAATTTGTGTGCTAATCTCGTAAATAAAAGAATTAATTACTCATCTGAACAAAAGATTTAATAAGTAGCTGTATTTCTCGTTAAAAATAGCATAATATCAAGAAATAGCATAATGTGAAGAAACGACACGACGCTCTAACTTATGTTTATAATTAACAATTCACGCTATTAATATAATATTTTAGAATTCAACAAAAAGATAAGGATCAGATTTTCGCAAAATAATAATCTATTATTTTATTAAGCTATTTTCTTATCTATGTTCAAGAAATAACGGGTATATAAATTTTAATCCTAATTAATTGATAAGATTTCACGACTATATTTATATAATAGTAAATTTCATAATGCTTTAAGGCTATTTTCTTGTAAAGTTTTACGTAAGGTTTTAACCTTTTAACTAAGGCGTGTAAGAGAATTTTCTACTCCGTCTCATCCCGTGGGTGTCGCAGAAACGATAGAGGAAAACGCAACACGAGATGGGCGGCAGCATCTTCCTCGTAAAAACTCAAAATAAAAACTGTGGTTGCTATACCGTCTGTCATGCGAGGCAACTATGGTAAGTATCCCCCTATGAGGTAATTTATGAGGGAGACAAATGTTCAGCAGACACTTTTAATAAGCTTGTGGCCTGACAAAGACCTTTTACTTCTACTTAATGCATGAATGAATGAATAGCGCGATGACTAACTTGGATTGAATTGTTTTGGACAATCAGGTATGCCTATAATCTGAATCTAAATTATCCTTTGTCCGACATAAGACGGTTGAATTCCGTTTACATAGTGCTAAGGACATCGTCATCTGAACGAACTTAGTAAATTATTCTGTGAAAGGGGTCGAGAATATTATATAATATATAATAAGTGGGTCTTTTGAAGTCAGACATGGCAATGGTTTCAACTTTAGTTCCTTGATATTAAACACATCAACAGAATCTAGGGATATTTCATATTTCATCAAATATCTAAAAATCTATGAAGAATTTTCTGATATAGTAAATGGAACAATGATAGGTTATTTTGAGGTCTTTAATAATAAACATTTAGTATTTTCTTTTGTTTTAAATAAAAATGTTAATTTTTTTAATCGCCGTAGAAAGTTATTATGATAAAAAACTTAATTTCTTCTTATAAAAGTATTAGTTTTAATGAAAATTGAAAAAATGATATAAAAACTAATTCTTGATAATCAGGCCTCTTACATTAATTACACATCGATATCGATTGTTCATACTTAAAATTAAATTTTCAATGTCTTGCTGCGGTATGAGGTACCATGTTCTTTGAAAGTGTTGGTAATGTTGTTGTTCCGTCGTCAAGTTTGGCGGGAAATCTCTCAAAGTTTTTCGTTGTAACATGTCTCACGCATGCTTGATAGGATTTAAGTCGGGCGACTGTGCAGGCCAATCCAAAACTTGAAAATCGTGGTCTAGGAGAGCGGCCGGCACTAGCCGCGCCGTATAGGAAGGAGCATTATCGTCCATGAGTAGCGCATTCCTGGCCCATTTGGATTCTGTGAGGGAAAATAACAGGCTCTACTACCTCCTCGTGGTATTTTTGTACAGTCATGCTGCCTCGGATCCAAGGCAGCATGACTGCACAAGGGGTTCGACCGCCACAACGAATTCCTGGCCACACCATGATTGTCCCGCCTTGGTATGAGTGGACCTCCTAAGGGTGCGGTAGACGGTTAACTCTCTCTGGAGTTCTCCAAACGTATGTTCTTCCTGAATTCGGATGAAAACCAAACCAGGACTCATCGGTGAACAGCACCAAAGACCATTGTTCGTCACTCCATGGTAAATGCTCCCAGCCCACAAAAGCCGCCGAGCGCGATTGCCACTTCGCAATTCTGGAACACGCAGCGGTCTTCGAGCATGAAGAACAACTTCATGTAACCTCTTCGCATGGTTTAGTCGCTTACCAGCAGCTGATGGTCCTCCTGGAGCCTTTGTAGTAGTTGCATCGCTGTGATGTTGGGTTGTCTTCTGGCGGTCTTTTGGAGAAATCGGTCCTGTCTCTGCGTAGTAACACGATATCTACCCACATCCCTAGTACTGCGATAACGTGACCACAACCTTGATATCACGCTTTGGCTGATGTGTAGGGCCTCAGCAACGACGCGTTGTTTACCACACCATTTTACATTTTACACCATTTTCTTACATACCCACGGCTCGTAACATTTCATCTCGACTGAAATGACGACGTAACATGACTCTTTAAGCTCACACGGCACGTTAAATTAAAAAATAAAAACAATCTAATCCCTTTTCATTAATTAATGTCAGTAGAACAATTTTAATTTTCCTTGACGTAACGAATTACTAACAAATTTTGCCGCCGTATTTTGTTTTTTTTTTATTTACATTTTTAAATCTTGAAAATAGAATAAAAGAAGTTTCAATCTGTATATAAACTTTTTATAGAAACTAAAAAGATTTTAAACTATAAAGTCGTAAATAATTGAGGATTATTGTATCCATAGATTCTGTTGATGTGGGTATAATCACCTTAATCAAAACACTTAAATAGTTTTCATAATCATGCTTTAAATTATTATATTATTATTCCATATGAAATCCAGGAATAGCTAACTACGATATTTAAAAGTTTGAAACTTCCGTTGTAGATTTTCTCGATATTTTTAAACCATATTTATTCGTTTACACATGGCATGTTTTCCGAAAAACTAAAAAGCTCAATTGTGAAGCCGCTCTACAAAAAAAGGTGATCATCACGATAACCAATCACAGACCTATTACGCTAATACCAATTTTTTCGAAAATATTTGAGAAGGTGATACATAGTAGAATTTACAACTTGTAATAGTGGTGAATGGGTCCACTATTAACAGACTCCGAGTGGTCTAGGAGCGGAGGAATGAAACTATTTTTCTTGATATGCCTTACTATGTGCAGGCGAATGAAGGTGTTTATTTAGTGAACCCTGCCTATATTTATATGCACGGCTACATCCTTAGTTAACCAATAGTAATATCTTTTATTTGCTTATCCAATTATAATTTATACATTTTGACCAATGAAGATTAATCAATAAAATATTATGTACAACTATTATATGTCGCGCTCATTTGCCGGCGTAAGACTCGTGATAGCTTCTCGTAGCTGCGTTGCTGGACGGGGCTATAAAAGTGATGCCGACCGACGCGCGCGTAATCGGCGAGCGGCGGCGGCGTGGGACACATCTCCGGAACAGCGAAGAAGCGAAGCTGCGGCGTTGAAGAAAGCTCGAAAATGGTCGACGGATTCATGAAGATAGCCGGCGTGTGAAGTCGATGCGGCGCTGATGATATTTGCGGCTGTTTCTTGTTTCTATATTAGAACGTTAAATATATACGTCAAATTATCTCGCATCGATATGCAGTCCGCAGTATCTCGGTAGCCAGAATTAGGAAATAAATGTTTTCTCAGACCTTCACCTTCTGGTTATGGTAGCAGGGTAACATTATTTACTACCGTTTAGGGTTGATTAGCCTGGCTGCTACAAACTACTTGTCAAAATATAATATTTTCCGTAAAGAACAGAACGGATTCCAAAAAGGAAAATTGTGGATTTTCCTTTTTGGAACGAATGTCTCAAAAACAAAACTCATTGCGTTTTCGAATTACAATACACCTACTAAAAAACTAAATATTTCAAATAATAATGAAAATTTGGAAGAGGTCACAGAAACAAAAATTTTAGGTCTACATGTTGATCACCATTGTAACTGGAAGTCACATGTGAAAAATGTCTGCAAAAAATTAAATAAATTTGTATATGCACTGCGTAGATTATAGTGTATTGCTGGGAAAGAGGCTGCGCTAACTGCATATTACGGATACATCGAATCTGTGTTGAGATATGGTTTGTTGGTATGGGGAAACTCGACTGACATAAACAAAGCATTTATCAGTCAAAAGAAATGTATACGAGCTCTATGTAACGTTGGACCTCTGGAATCATGTAGACTTTTTTTTTTAAATAATAATTTGCTAACACTGACTGAATTGTATATATTAGAGGTGTGTTTATTTGTCAAAAAAATCAGTGCTTATTTCATAGCAGTCGAGACAATTCTATCACAGGTAAAAGGGACCTAACTAGATTGTTAATACCTGCCTGCAGGACAGCTTTGTTTCAAAAAAATTGTTACATAATGTGTATAAAAGTTTTTAATAAAGTACCTAAAGAGATTAGAGAGTTACCAACAATGAGAATGAAAACTAGCCTAAAAAAATGGCTCATTCAGCACTCTTTTTATACAATTAAAGACTTCTTTGCACATAAGTAGACGATGCTTTTAAGATTTTGACATAATGTATGAAATAATGTTTAAATTATGGTATTTTTTTAAATTGTTATTTACTATTTTATTTAATTTTGACATGATGACTCACTGATAATAATTTTTTTTTATTGTATACTAGAAATTAATTAACTCATTGACTTAATGTATGATATTAATTAGCATACCACAAACGGTGAAATGTGTTCGGCTACATTGTACTTATTCACCATCTGTTATTACGTTTCTTGCAAATAAAAATATTTATTTTTTATTTTTATTTTCATAATAAATATTAATCGTAGTAGGTTTCGCAATAGGAATATCGTAAGTCAAGTTTAAAAATTTCAGTTTCGTCACCACCATCAGATATTACGTTGTTTCTCGAAATCCATTATCATATTGTAATTCATTTCGTATTTATTTAGAAAAATAAAATGAATTGGTATGGCATTTTATGATATGTAAGTTTAAATTGTAACAAAAAATCTGTACATAAAATCTATACAATATGTAAAAAAAAACTCATCTGACTCGAAATATGTGCCGTTTAGGTTGCATAATAACATTACCAAAAAATATCATATTAGTAATGAATATAAAATAGCACAATGATTGTAAAATACGTGTTTTTACCACAATTTGCTCAAAATTCAACAATTCCTTTTATTGAATATGGACGACAAACGCTCACACAGTCCACTTGATGGTAGTTGATGATGTAGACCAAAGACATTACATTTATCCTCGATTAAGAATCAAAATGCAGATGCGTTGTCACCCGTTAGGACTATGATGGAATCACTCTTATCCAGTAAAAAAGGTCTCCGGTTTTCTACACTCACCATACGAAACACAGCAGCATTAAACTTCTATTTTACGCTAGTATTCTGTGATAGCGTGGTCATACATCGGTCGAGCCGACCCATTCGTGCTACAACCATATTATAGCTGCAGCATAAGTCTACCACGTTAAATGTAATTTTTTAAATCTGGCAACAATGTCGCCAGTGACGGTATTCATAGAGTATATTATAATCACTGTCAACGATTATATAAGCACGTATGAACTACGTTTTTACGGTATTACAGAACGGGTGACGGTCTTGTTACCTGATAGCCACCCACACTTCCACCCACACACACGCCGCATTTGTTGCGCATGTAAGCTTTAGCCTTTAATTTTATGATTTATTCTTTGAAAAATTACATCCATCCATTATAGACTATAAAAATCTACTGCTGAACAATGGCTTTCGCCATATTTGCTTCAGTTGGTATGCGGGTTGGCAACCCCAGTTTCTTTTTTTATTATTTTGAGCTGTTATCAGGAAGTAGTAGCTATCTATCTTCTGTTTTAGTTTTCTCTCTGTAGTCTCTTACAGTACAAACGGGCCGGAATAGTGTGATCACCACATGCCATTTATGTCAATATTATTTTTATGTCAATAATTTAACGTCTCGATAGCGCAATGCCCAAGCATATGGCTGTGGCATTGCGGGTCGTAGGTTCGAACACGCATCTACGATAGACGAAATTCACCATGTTAAGTCACTTACTCGACAAACGAAATGTAATGTTGAAGGTTTTTAATAAATAGGAGACGTGTTGCTTGTACAAGAACTTTAATTATACTCCTCTTTATTCTTAACTTAACTCTAATATATATAGTCGTGAGGGCTATATATATACTACACTACACCTCCCACCGACAAAAATAAATAAAAAGAAATGATTACATTTGTTTTTTTTTAACTATAAAATCAAAATTAAACTTAAATATAATAAGAATATAAATTACAAAAGTCAAAACAGGTATATTCTATGGGTACGTCGGGTGGCCAGATCCCCCTGTCCCATAGTAATTTCAAGGTCACAATAGATTTGGTATGATGTATCATGCACATACATACATACATATTTGACATTATTAGGCAATATAGTAAATATTTGAGAAATTCATGGACATCTGGTATAATTTTACAGGCATTACAAATTTATATCACATAGTCTCATATAATATTTAGGTAGGTATATCGTTGTCAGTCAGGGATTGAGGCTCACAATATTATGGGCACAACAAAATTTAAATTAATTAGTTGTAAACATAGTATAATGAGTTTCTAAATCATATTAAATGAAGTAATTATTTTCATAATCCACACAAGTAAGTTGGCATTACTCTACTATTTTCCCAGAAAATAATAAATTGTAATGGATAAAAGTTTATGATTTGATAGTTCAATCAATATTATACCGAAAATAGTTTGTTACATTTCATATTAAGATATCCAGAACAAAGAAGTCAATGCAAAGCAATGTACCTAATCATTTTCGTTAACATAACAATAGACAGATCAAAATACATGTTGCGATCCCAGCCGCGTAAGCGATTTGTGACACTTTTGTTTTAAATTCCAAAGTACGTTTATGGGAACGTTTGCGATTACATCGTATGACATAGGCACCTAATTTCAACAAAACTTACAAAATGTTTTATTATGAATATACTTAACATGTATCTGAAAATTATAGTATTAAACACTTTTTTATTTATGTAGTTAAGATCATTACATTGCATTGTTATAATATTTTACATACATTATCAAGTATTTATTATAGGTATATGTAATTTGTCATTAATAGTCGAAACGCATTATTACCCTTCTTAAGATTTCATGACTTCTAAGTGTAGTATGTTTATCTTATTTGAAACATAAATAAAAAAATAGGCTATTACACAAATATAAGTTTGTATAGCAAAATATATATTGTATTTGTTGTTATAAGTATTTTAAGTATATATAATAACATAATTTTGGAATAAAAGAAAAAACTATTACACTATGAAACTTATAATAATAGCGATCCGATACTGTTTCGACGTGATTTTAATAAGCAATATATAAACCAAATTTAGTTCAAAATTTTACAAATTTTACATAAACAAATAATTTTATGTTTTCTTTGTTTACTAATAAAGAAATTTAGGGTAGAGTTATTGAAATTATGAAACAATTATGTAAATTGATATAAAATATATCTTAGCGAAAATGTATATTTATTAGATTTTTACGTGTGGTTTTTAGATTTGGGCGGGATCCTTATTACCTCATTTTAATTGTTGACATGCCCTGCACGTTAATTATTTTCATACTAATACTACTCTCATCCTTTGATTTCGATTGTCAGGCCTTTTTTTCATAATTGTTGTACGTACTTTTTTAAATTATTTATGACCTTAGCTAGCTTTATTAATTTGATATCGGGAATCAGGTTTTAATTCACTTTATTTATATTTAACTTCATGATATATATCACGCGGTACTTTATACATATGGGCCCCATTTACTTGGTATTATATTACATTTTCATTACATTCTTTCATTTTATTGGTACATAAACTTTTTATACTATATCAAGGTAATAGTGTGCCTTGGGTTGTGCACACATGTGAGGTCTACGTTTAAGTCATTTTAAAGGACTCCAACAATTGTCACTGAGAAACTAAGTTCACTATGATCCAATGAAGGATGTGACCTCTATGTACCATTATCAAGGGTAACAAATTTAAGACTTCTCTGGTCTAACAGTACAAATATGAGTAAACTCGTTCACATCACTTGTACTGAAGGTATTGTTCCTAATACCCGTTACTTCCGTTTATCATCCAATCATGGAAACATACCTGCTCGAGGACTATATACTATACCAGTGATGGACGTTCCCGTATCTCTCAATTATTTGTTTATCAAAGTCATCTTTTCTTTTATCTTTTATTCTCTTCTTAAATCTTTATTTCCTTCTTTATCTTTTAGTACATGTTGTTATCTACTTGACTGTATCAGTAACTTTTATATACTTTCATGCTCCACTTCCATATAATAACATAATCTCGCTCATAATGGATTCAATACCAGTAGTTTAAGCATCATCAAATATTTGGGTGATCAGTCCAATATTGACGAAACTTAGCAATTCAATCATTCGTATTCACACTTTTGAACATCCCTTCTCTCACTCCTCACACCTTTTAAATATATACTTTTTAATATTGTACAAATATAAGGTAATATATTTGCCAGTCA
Organism: Parnassius orleans; assembly: GCA_029286625.1. Classification (NCBI taxonomy): domain Eukaryota; kingdom Metazoa; phylum Arthropoda; class Insecta; order Lepidoptera; family Papilionidae; genus Parnassius; species Parnassius orleans. The sequence goes on along the minus strand of JAGSMP010002490.1, from coordinate 1,976 downwards.
ATTTTTTATGTCCTTGTTTAACTTTGTTAAGAAACATTATTATTAAGACCTATTTTAATTATTATATTCCTTATTACATAAAAATAAGTTTTAAATATTTTCTAACTGACACAGAAGTTACATCGCTTATAGTTATATTACTTTTACTTATATCGAAAAATGTATTAGCTTTAATAATACATTTAATTTACATATAAAAAAGTAGGATTGCTAGAACTATGATATTTAGAAATCGTATATCTACAGAAAAACCGGTAATCACTATTTCATTACAGCTAACAAGTTTGTATAAACAAAACATTAATATATTTAAATATTGAAAAGAACAATTTAGATTTTTAAGTAGGTAATATTAATATTTTTAAGTAATTATTGTAAGTAATATTAACTATAAGATTATTTATTAAAGGTTATATAATATATATTTATATATAATAATAAAGTTACTTTATTTTTCCATACCTTTAGAAAAGAAGAAAATGATTATAACTTATAATAATACGATTTTTTTTTATAAAACCCTTTTCAAAATTGTATACATTTAAATAAAAATACTATAAAAAATTGGGTTAAATTTAAAATATATTTGCTTTAACACGAACCTGTTCATCGTAAATGTATGTTTTTAGAAAACAATATCTACTAAAATATTATAAATTGTTAAAATCAACAAATATTTTCTAGTTACTTGTAAATACCGTACATTTAATATTTAATGCGTTACTTTTTTATTTAATATAGTCTAAAACATAATAAAATAATTAAATATAATGTATAAAAATAACCTGATGCAATGTTACCTCTTATATATCTTCTTTTTCTTTTCGGTTCACTTTTCATATTTTACTGGACAAAGCTCGCTGAAATACAACCGTTTTTTTTAAAATTAATCTGTTGTTTCTTGAATTTTGTTCTTCGGTCATTATATTAAAAAATCACATTTATTTTCCTCATTCTTCGTTAGTTGTCTTCATAGATATATTTTAAATTTTCAGTCAGCTTCTATAAAATTCTTATTGTGTTATTGTGGCCTCTTCTTGAATTCATATTTATTTATTTTCCGTCACGTCCGGTATTACGTCGATTCCGTTATAATATTACTTTATTGTCAATCATTTTACTCATGTTTTCATTATTTAATTGTAATATTTATTCCCACCTTTTAATTTTAAATAGGCCCGGCGGTGCGCTTGCATTGCCCAGTGCCTGCTGGCAGGGTCGCCATGTAATGTTGAAGGTTTTTAATAAATAGGAGACGTGTTGCTTGTACAAGAACTTTAATTATACTCCTCTTTATTCTTAACTTAACTCTAATATATATATAGTCGTGAGGGCTATATATATACTACACTACAGAAATGTATCGATCAATTTGAAAGTAATATAAGGCAAATACAAGCTGAGGTCCACTACGTAGTGTACGGGTCAAACTCTTACAATAATGGCGAATAAAAAACGAGATTTACTAAGTGGTTAGAGCGAGCTCGAGATTTTAGTGAAAATAATATTAGGACCACATTGATTTGAAATATCTCCTCTTTAGTTAAGAATTCCAAGTTCAAATTTATAAATTCATTAAGCTGGTACATTTGAGTTTTGAAAACAGTCATTCATTTGTTTTTCCTCATAATTTTTTTCTTTGGCGTCGCTTATTACCGCACAATGGAAAACATGAAATTTCGGTATATTTACGAATACGAGTTATACCGTGGCACCAGTGCTGCAGTAACAGCTCGAAGGATTAATGATGTATACGGCGCTGGTGTTGCAAAAGAAAGCACGGTACGTTTACGTACGTTTTTGGTTTCAACGTTTTCGTTCTGGAAATTTCGACCTTCAGAACCAACCCCGTGGACGGCCGGAGACCAAAGTGGAAAATGAAGAATTAAAGGCTATTGTGGAAGTGGATCCATCGTATTAATCCTCTTGAAGCAAATCAGGAAAGTAAAAACTTGAACGATGGGTACCTCATGAAC